>APFE030911970.1:0-88418 GCA_000404065.3 Pinus taeda | reverse complement strand
CCGATCCCAGAACTCAATCCAAGATATTGGTTGGCATTAGCCTCGAGAGCATCCAATTTTAATCTCACGCGACAAATAGCTTCATGTAATGGACCGATCTACGCAAACTATTTAGCTTATATTTTCAACAAAGTTGGCCGTGAAAAAGCTTCGCCCACAACTTTCATATCAATAGAATTGGTTCGTTATATTTTTAAAAAGGAAAATCTTTTCGAAATAGAGGAAATTGTGACCTCCTCCATTTTCATATCAGGTTTGATGGTTTTGCCTTCCCCCAACTAGTTGAAAACTCTCATCATCATGTTGTTGGGCTATGTGTTGAGCTTCCTTGCCTATGGTAAGGTGGCAATCATGAAACAAGTGACCGTATTCATGACAATAACAACATTTGAAAGGGATATCCTCATAATCAAGGGGTTGTGTCCAAATTGAATCATGGTAGACTAGCTCTATCGCTTTAGGGATGGGTTGGGAAATATTCATATGGACATAGATACAGACATAGGTTGCATGCCTTCATCGCTTTGTAATCTCTAAGACTTTCATAAATTATCCGATTGCATTACCTATCCCTTCCAGGATATCAGGTTCCCAGAAGTTGTCAAAAGGGAGAATAACCTTACCCATACTGGTGTGACATGGAACTCTTCCTTGTTAAGATTGTAGAATTTCTCCCAATAGTAGAGAAATATTCCCACAATATTCATGAGATAAGGCCCATTCTTGAAAATGTGTTTCCTGTCATCCAGGTTTGAAAAGATCACTATGAAAAATCCTTTCGCTCGCAGGCGGAGTTCGATCTGACCCCGAGGAGCCCGTTTGTTTTAGATCCACTGAAGAAAATCTTGCTCGTGGGGCTAAATACCCAAAAACTTACAAATTAAGGATTGATATTTCATGTATTGTCATGATTTATCGAGACAATTATTGGGGATCACGAATTTGGGATTCTTCTCTGCCTTTGGGAGGCAACAGTTCCAGCCATGTGCCTGCCATTGTGCACCCATAACTAGTGTTTCTGTGGCCATCAAAGCCGAAGTACATGGTGCAGAATTAATGAATTGGACGAAGGGCGTCTGAAAGGATGAAGACCCCCCCACCTAAGCGAGGGGCCACTCATTTTGTTTCCACTGCTCCATAGCCAAAAGAATGGTCGCCGTGAGCAGGATCCATGCGGAGGGGATTGGTTGGCCAACCCAAGATAGCCAATACGAAATTTGTAGGATTTCGATCATACTTGTCAAAACCCTAGTTGCAGAGCTCTGATCTAATAACTATGAAATTATTATTATTGAAATATTTTTCTCTTTTCCCCTTATTAAAAAATAATATTTGTAATTTTACAGAAAAAATACATTCAAAATATCATTTCCTATAGGAAAAATTTTAATATTTGTTTTCCATAGCAAAATATAACAATATTTGGTTTTCATAGCAAAACGATAAAATAAGCCCTCTTCGTTTAATCAAGAAAAGAATCATCTTTTCTTTCCCATATATAAAAAAAACAATGTTTATAGTACCTTCAACATAAATTTTCTCTAAAGATGAACTTTGTGTTTCACACTTCACACTTTGACTTTTTTTCCTCAATGGAAGCTTTCAGCTAATAATTTAGACAACTCTCAGCTAAAGGAATTGTACATTTAAATGGGCATTGATTGATAAAATAATCGAGTCAAGCGGAGGAGAGATTCTCTACCCAAAATCTCGGCTGAGAGTTTTCTCGAGGCCAAAATCTCAGATGAATGTTTATAAAATTCTCGGTCGAGAGTATTGGTAGGGAAATATTCAATGCCCAAACTCTCAGCTGAGAGTATGGGAAGGGAAAGATTCTTTACACAAATTCTCAGCTGAGAGTTTTAAATTTTCTCGGACGAGAATTTTCGCAACGTTAAACCTATATGGTTAACACAAACCAGAGTTGAAAAAAAAAAATCTCTGTTGACAGTTTTATGTATCTTGGTTGAGAATGTTTTTAACTCTCAGCCAAAAGTTTTTTATCAACGAAAACTAGAAAAAATTTGGCGATTTTCAGGGAATAGCTAATTCATAGGAGTCGAATCCCTACCAAATTTAGGAGTTAGTTGACATCTTTGGTACCATTGGATTCAAATCTAAATCTATCTTCAAATGATATAAGTTTTATTCATTTTCATGAAGAAATGATATTTATTAATATTGTATACTAAATTGTGTCACTACAGATTTTGAGACTTCTGAAAATTATTTGAAATGAAAAATCAATAACTTCAAAATTGAAACACCAATCATTTGAAAAGTCACTAGGTACTTCCTCTCCATGTTCTCTTCAAAATGATATTTTCAGTTGAATTATTAATGATCACATTAAAATGAAAATTGATGGATCACCTAAAGTGTTGAAAAATCACCATTTTTTTTGTCTTACCTTATTTTATTAAATGATTAAACATAGTGATTGAATCTCAAAATTCCCCAAAAATAGTCCATGCTTGAGTGCAATCTATGTAGATTGTGATGATATAATTTTTTCCCAAAATGAATTACCATCTCTGTAAACCATGGTGGATCGTTAAATCACTCATTATACTTGCTTGAAATTTTCAAGTATATGCGTTTAGTGTCCACCAAACTTCTCTAGCTATATGTCCATAAAAAGTTAAAAAAAAAAATATCTCAAAGAAAATATGAGTTTCTAGCAGTTGAAATTGAGAAAACATAAAATTTCACAATTTTCTAAATAAAAAACAAGCTAAAAATATTTTCCAATTTCACCCTGTTGGAAGGTCACTTTGAGTCCTATAAGTACCAAGATGTGAGAGAGGGCTCCATAAAATATGAACTATGGGGTTGCCCCTAATCCTCCATGCAAGTCATCAAGTGGGGCCCCAAAGTGGTGTTGGAGCATAAATGTTGGTCTCATGGGCCTCTTGACAATAGATAAGCTTGTATAATGCTCCAAATGAGGGCTCTAATGATGTTGCTTTCCCTCCCATGTCTCAAGGGTGAGAAAAAAAATCCTCTGAGCCTTAGATCAACTGCCATAATTATGTTAAGCTAACCGAGGCACACTGGTCCAAATGTATCATCTTGCAAATAATATGGGGAAATGAGCAGGTTGTTGAGGGTGTTGAAAGTGCCCATGGCATGAAATGATACTCTAACTCATGATGGTCTCCCATGGCTCTCAACGCATCCCATAGGAGTGTCAATATGATCCTACGGTGGTCTTGTGCCCTGATTAAGTTGCCTAGTCCATGATGAAACCACCTACCAATTACATACAAGATCTAATGTGCTTCCTCACCATTAGGTACAATAACTCGTTAATGCATCTAAGTGAACCAAGCTCATTAATCAAGGGCACATTGAGACTTCATAATCGGATTCCCTTACAAATTTGAGGCTTATACTTGTAATAATGTTACTTCCCTAGGTAGGAGTGGTTAATAAACAACCCTTTTAGGTGTTCCCAACCCCTAAGGGGAAATACATGTTCAAAGTACATACTTCAATTGATAGGGGTCATGTGAATAATGATGGAGATGGATAGGGACACATGGGTCTCAAAGCCAAATTCCATGGGTTCAAGGATGATAATGATGAGGGATGTCCATATATTTGGGTGTATAGATGTAGGATTGATCAATAATGGATACATGAGTTACCTTAGCCTTTTTTTCCACCCTTCATTATTTTCCTTTTTCCCTTTTATGATTTTTTATTTGTATTACTACTTAGGGCTCTAGGAAATAAGAGTATGTTGTGAGAAATATGCAACAACTATTACCCCCTTAAGGTGGGACATTTCATCGCCCTATAGAGTTTGGGACATGCATGGGTTCCTTAATGATGTGTGGAGCACTCAAGGGCCCTAGGAACTAGGGTGATGCCCATGATGAATGGGTAGATCTCATGTATGGCTTTTTCCCATGTGTTATATTAAATTTCTCGACAATATTTTGCATTGTATGATGTTCTTTACTTTTGCTTCTTGCTTGTGGCCATGATATGATTTTAACATTATTTTAATTGCATCAACCTCCAGGGAAACAATTCCAGACCCTACCCAAACATGTGGACAAGGGGAGGGGTGTACCAGTGCCTTATGGGCATAGTGGTCATGTGGACCTAAAGAGGGAATATGATGAAATAGAGTTTGTAATTTGCAGAGAGGAGTGAAAAATGTGAAATGGGAAAATGGGACCATGCTACCAAAATTAGGTTTCCTGAGTAGTGCCCTTCCTAATTCCATAGGATAATAGGGGAGATCCCATGGGACTAGGATTGAGGATTAACCCCCCATTTAAGGTGAGGGAACAAAAATAGAGTCAAAACCCTTTTTTTTCCAAGTCACCCAATAATCCATACCCAATATGCCCAAGGAAAAATAAGAATAAGCACCTAATTACGCAATGAAAAATAGAACTTTAGGGTCAGAATTCCCACCTTCAAACATATGTTCTTGATAAATGGGTGAGGGGACATATGAATAATTTAGGGAGCAAAGATTGTATGGCACAATAAATCGAATACACTAGTGGCTACCATGGGTTGTTGGTTGCCGACTGAAGAGATATCTTGGAGAAAATTTCTCCTATGGGGTCACCCACTTTTGGCAGGTAAGAAACATCTCGAGCAATTCTATGTTACTGTTGTCTCTTCTAACTCTTCATCATTTTTTCTCATTTTTGTTGCTCCTTAGATATGTTACCCTCTTGCCTTTGCTATTGTTTAACATTCTACTGTTGCTTTTTCTTCTCTAGTTGTTGTTGTTGTCCAACAACTCCCTTGTCTTTATTGTTGTTGGAACCTTTAACTTCCTTAGCCTAACTAGATGATGCTTTGACCTTTGCTATCTTGGAGTTTTATTCTTCATTGAATCCAAATCCATTCCTAATGAGAGGGGACCTCTAGCTATTGAGTATGTCATCCAATATCTTGGAGCCCCTTTTTAGCTTTTCATATTAAGGCAACTGATTATTTGCATTTTCTAAATCATGTCTTAATGAGACTACTTCCACTTCTAGTCGCTCATAGTAAGCTTCCCTTTCATTTAGCTGATTGGTAAACGTCTCATTCAATTTGTTGACTTCTCTTTATTGAGCATTAAGATTAATAATCGTTTTTCTCAACTTGTCATTTTCAAGTTCATATTCTCGCAACTAGTCCTCTTGCTTGAGATTTTCTTCTGAAAGCTCCTTTATCTCTTCTAATGCATAGATGGGCTTCTTCTTGGAATAAATCTTCTCATCTAGATCCATCTCTTCACTAGTTACTGGAAGTTTTATCAAAATTATTACAGATATTTAGATCATTCTCAACTCTTTCTTCATCACTATAGGGGATGCATTCATTTTCTCCTATAGATAAACACTCACGAGATTTCTTATGATTTTCCTAATGAGGTGTTCCTTCCTCTTCTTGATAGATATCCTCATTAGCTATTGATAAAAATGTAGGTCTCTCCTCACAACTACTAGATGTATGACTATATTTTTCTTCCGAAAAGGAAAATGTACATCTAGTGGCTAAATGACCTATCTCTTTACATTTATCACAGACCAATAGCTTACGTTCTAAACTGCATGACCTCTTCTAAATCTTCTTCATCATCTTGAGAGTGATGAGCAATAACTTCCTTATTGGGAGAAACATCTTCAAATTTTGAACATCTTTAATTTGGGATGCCTTCTTCCTCTTTCTCCTCCTTTTCTGGTCTTTATTACTAGTAATAACTTCATGAGGGTCAAGTTCACTTCTTGAGCAACAAGGTTCTTCAACCTTTTCTTGGGATTCATGACTGTCTCCTTCGTATAAACATTGCAATTTGTCCAACATTTGTTTTGTTGTCTCACAATGTCTCACTTTATCAACATTTTACTTTGATAGCCCTTTCATGATAATGCTCTCAGCTTCTGTATTGAATTCATTATAGACAACCAAAGGTATAAATTAATGGCTGTTAAATGGGATCCCATTCTAATATTCCAAAATACATAGTCTTCTCCATTAAAAAATGTTACTCCTTCTGGTGTTAGCCAAACTTGATTATCCATGTTTCATTTTAATCTGTCTTCAAGCGGTTAAGTTGTCTTGAAGGAACCTTGCTCTAATAACAATTGTAGGAAACAATGTTAATACTGAGAGGGGGGCAAATCAATATTAAGGATAATTTAATTTTAATGCCAATATATATTTCTTTTTACTTGGCATCCATTTATGTGAGCAACCATGAGTATGTTATGTAAATATAAAGTCAACTCAGCATATGAACATACACACCAACATTATGAGAAACATACACATATGAACACAAAGGATTTAACGTAAAAACCCAAAAGGGAAAAACCAAAAATCTTTTTTTATTATGATGCACATCTTAAGCCACTACTGAGATTACATCATAAGTTTTCGTGAGAACTCACTCACAGGACGCATGACCTACCCTCGATTGTTTGCTAGAACCCACTAGTAGGACGTACCAAATCCCTCTTCTATAGACATTTGATTAGTTTACTAAAAGCACGAACTTGATGGATTTTTTGCAAGAACCAACTTGCAACTCCATGGATTTGATGCAAGCACTAACTTTCAAGAGGAACCAATGTAATGTAGCCAAGATAAATGATGCAAAAAAACTTCATTGACTTTCAAAAACCTTTTGTTGATGCCTTTTCACAAACAATTAATGCACAAATATTTTATCAAACATTTCACAAGAAAATTGGAACACTTGGCACAACAATGAAATGAGAAGAAAATATTACTTTATTCAACTGAAGAATTGGAGTTACAATGCTTTGGAAACGTGAGTCGTCATTTAATGATATAATCCTGGGCACATATAGTCATCAACGAGAGAACTTGTTCTCTAGGTCACAATGTCTACAAATTATGGACATGTGGGCCTTCTAACCATGTATATCGCTCCACATACGAACCTCATGCAGCAAGCCACTCACACCCCAAATGGGAACTCAGACCTATGTTATATAATATTAATGATACATATAATAACTTCTTCCAAAAATGAGAAATAATTTTTCTCCACATGAGATGAGCCTCAGTTTGCAAGTAGAATTCCCTCAGCCTCCGTGAAATGTGAGAATTTGAATTGTTAGGATCTACCAACTATTTGATTCACAAAGAAGATAAACTCCCTTCTTTGTTGGAGAAACAATTAAGCCACGTGATCTTTAGTTATCCACCTCCTAGAACAAGGTTGAAGCTTTAGATTAAATGACAAATACATCCCCAAGGAATGAAGATATTTCTTACTGAAAATATGAGAGATACGACCTCAACTCACCCTTTTTGAATTGAGGAACTTGGCCCTTCCAAAGATAGGAAACTCAATGCACTTGATTTTAAAGATTGAACCCTTCCTTAGGTGCAATGAATAGGAATATTTCTTCAACAAAATGATCCTGAATGGTTTTCTAACTCGGCCTCTGGACTTGAAGTTTTCCAATGAAATTCGACACCCTTTTAAATAAGCCTCAATTTCGGCCTCAAGATGATGAAGTAAATTTGGCCCTATGATCAGGGAAGATCCAGTCTCTGATATGAGAAATCTCAAACTCTGGAACATTAGAATGATTCTACTTTAATATATCAATTCGACCGTAGTTGATGATGAATTTTGGTCTCTATGGTCAATGTGATAAGGTTGCCTTCAACATTGTAAATTATCCTTAGGAATGTTTCGATCTAACCAAGGAAATGACCTGGCTCCTTCAACAATTTTATTAAGTTTCCACAATTTTGACCCTCAGTGAATGCTGAAATTTGATTTTCCCAACGGGAGACTGAACATATGAAGAATTTGACTCCTTGATGAAGAGGTTTGTCCTTCAATATAGGCAATCTCAATCTTCAGAAATTTTACTGTTGGAAGTGTGTATCCAGCCTTTAGTAGCAAAGGATTCCATTCCCCTTAAGGATCAAAATTTTATTTTCATTGAATGTTCCCTCAGCCCATAAGGGTTTAGTATTCAACATCTTCATGAAATAAAGACAACAAACCTTTGCAATTTAATAATTTTATGCTCCCAATCTCCTTGCTTACTAAGATTTTATCTCCCAAGGATCTATGAAATTCAGATTGCTTCAAATATTGATTTTAGCCCTCAAGCAAGAGTGAATTAGTCTAAAAAAATAAACGCAAATTCAATCCAATGGATTCCTAGTGAAATGCAACTCGATTATCCTAATGTCACCTACAAAATTCAACTTAATATACTTCAGTAACACCTACAATTAACAAGTTTGGGTGAATTCCTCAATGAATGAACTAGGGTGGTTGTGGAGGACCATCGAAATTGACTATGAACCGGCTAGGGTGGTAATGTTGTCCATTGAAACCTCTATGATCAAAATATCGGGGATATTATATTCTTCCCTCCCCAACATTTCTTATCCACAAGAAATTCCATCACCAAGTGTTGCTCCACCAGTTGACACAAACTGAAACTAATGCTAGGGTCCCAAATGTACTATTGAGCCACTCCATGTTGTTGTTCCACCCCAACATGAATGAATCCCATGAATCCAGGGTCCCAAACCATCCTGATCTATTTGAAGTAACCCTCGCCCCACTCACTATCCAACATGACATAATTAGCAAAAGCCCTCAACATATCATAAGTAACTAAAGCCCCCTAATAGTTCAACTCCTCGGGAAGCTTCCCCAATAAGAAAGCAATCTCGTGTACAACAAGATTGGACTCCTGAAGATACAATCTAATCCTTGTGGGGAAGAATCATTGCTCACATGAGCTCACCATGATCTCCCCCTATTGATCATCCTGCCATATTAGTGACCTGCCCCATGTCATCAACGAATCACCAAAGGGAAAAATGCTCTCCATGAAACTGAAACCTAATGGAAGATCTAAGTGATCTCCCCTTGTAGAAACCATCTCATCCCTAAGAATTAGAGGAAATTTCAGCCTAAAAGTTGCCTCCTAAGGAATAATTTAGAAATTAATAAAAAATGTCATGTAGACAATTTTTAATATTACTTTACTTTTATCTATGTTCCACAATATTTATTAGCACACAATTTAATAAAAATGTTAATATATTATTTTCTATTTTTTTTTTATTGAAATCCTTCAATATATGGCACTTTATTAAAATAATTATATTTTTATTTAATTGTCTATATATATTTTATATTAACTATTTTTTGGTGATTTTTTAACGACATTGTCTATTGAAGCCATTTTTGCACCAATTTGGCATGGAATATATTTTTTGGTCAGAATCTGCTAATTTGTTCTTTTTGGAATGCATGTTTAACTACTTAATTATTTTATATGTAACTATTTTTAATCTTTTAAATATTTTATATTTTAATTATATTTAGCTATTTAACTATTTTATGTTTAATTATAACTATATTTTATTTTTAACTATTTAACTATTATATATTTGTATTTAACTGTCTATATATATTTATATTTTATATTTAACTTTTTTTGTGTTTTTTTGGGCATGGTTATTAATTTCAATTGTGTCCACAATTTTGATTTACATTTTTTCACCGATATCAAGATTTACATTGTATTAATAACTTTTTCAATATTCTAATTCATATGGGTAAGGTAGGTAAATAACGTTAATAAAATATTTCACGAATACCCAAATTAATAATGACATATTTCATCAAAAACCCAAATTAATAATAAATTATTTCACAGATACCCAACTTAAACAATTTAAAATTATTTAGGACATGTACCTCTTTTTAAATTTAAAGGATTTTGATTGGTTTACATATTATGACATAGAAATTATGTGAAATTTTCATGGGCACTTTGAGGATGAAATTTCCTCTAATGGGTAACTAAATTTCAAATCCATGTGATGTCGTGATCCCATGCTAATCTCAAAATAAATTGTCATGCTAACATTGACACTCTAGTGATAAGTCAGTGCCCATCATACTCATACTAGATCCTCCTCTCTTGTAACTCTTGGCCATAATATCGGTAATCGTTGAAGTTATGCCCATCCTAAAAGGGTAACTTAGCAATGCTAGAGCCTACCACTCCATGGCTAGCATCGATCATGAGCAACAACATGGAAAACTTGCCTCATCACATGGTGGAGGTCTCAACGAGTTCCCATGTGTTAAACTAATAATGAAATAGATCACTCTCTATCATGATTATACTAATCATGAAATAGAGTGATCCATCAATCAACTGGATCCCTGGATCCCATAGCCAAATATGTTGTGGCATAGTTCTGATAACTGTTGGAATCCATCTATTCCTTGTCTTTGATCCCTACATGTAATTAATATATAGAATCCATATATCATGATTCAATCTTGTGCATGCTAAACTACCATATGCTTGCCATACCACATAGTGGAACTTGCTATCTTGTCTCCTGATGTCTTCCCCATTGCTACCCAAAGTATCATCCGTTGTACCTCTTACTCACATAATGCCCTGAAATGTCTTACCAGAAGTGTATCATTAATCTCCCCAAGTGTAAACTCAGGGATAGAATGTATGTTATCTTTGTAGTTCACTCGTGCCCCGACCATATGCCTCAACTAGGAAGTCTCTCTTCTAATTCATTGTGTCCCATCTAATTGTCTCATATTAACCTCCTATGTCATGTTGCTCATGATGAGAGCATGAAGGGACAATAACCAAATCCTCTGTAATAAAAAAGAGATAGATGTGTGAGCCCTTACGAGTAAGATAAAGGTATGCTCATTTGTTCCCTCATCGATCCTAAGTGAGCTAAACCCATACATCATTACATGCATTCGTGTACTCCCGTACTCCTCTGCAAATCTCTGCACACTATGGCATATTCTTGTACACAACTGGGTATCACTGCTTGCTACTATACCACCCTGTACCAACTGGTATCCTGTATGTTCCAATGTCTCGTCATTCTACTAGTGAATCCACCATGATGTGGATCACCCCTCCTAATCTGCCTAGGTAAGTTTGAGTGGCATAACTCCCCACAGGACAACAAAAGTTTCATTTTTGTATTGATCTTCAACAATCCTTATGCCCAGTACATCAATGGAAGAACATCGTCTCCATCTAATGCTTTCTCTGGTGGCATACCAATCCATATAAATAATTCATGATAGGGTATGCTAACCACCTTGCAACCCCATGCATGAATGTTGAGCCAAGTCATCTCCTAAACTGTTAGGGTCCCACCCTAACCCCCTTATTCATGTCATGGGATCATGTCATAGTCAAGAGTCAATAAAGCCCATATTAATATTTGTAAGTGGTTAACCCGCAATTAATGAAGGGACCACAGTTAGTTGCAAATGGGCGGTAGTATTAAATAAAGGGTAAATGGGCAGTAGTATTAGATAGATGGTATTAATAAAACCCACGGTATTGGCCCGTGGTATTGCATGTATGAGTCATATATAAAGGATAGAGACTCCCTGCGAGGAGTATCGTGTCTTGTTTGGTAATCGAGCTCTGCTCTTTTGGAGGTTGCCCCCTCAAAGAGGCCTGTGAACATTTCTCTCTGAGTAATAAAATCATTGCTATTTTGTGTTCTGGGTATATTTTCTTCGCATATTCTGTGTTTTGGGTAATTTTCTCGCATATTCTCTGTTCTGTATTACTTTGCAGGTTAAGAAGCATAACAGTCCCTAACTTTTCCCACAAAGCTTTTGTTGTAGCTTCCCCTGATACATTCAGCAATATTGAATCTAAGACACACAATCGTATTATGCTCTTTGCCTTCCAATCCAACTTCTTCCATTTTTCATCGGACACTCCCATTGGTTTAGTACCCAGATCTACCGCAATCCACTGATCTTTATCCACCAACAGATCCTCCATCTTGAGTTTCCACAACTCAAAACTCTGACCATTAAATTTCTCGATCTCTATCTTTCCACTGTTCACCATCTTCTTTCACCACCAGAATCGATCTCGCAAATCTCCCACTGAACAGGGTCTACCACAGGCCCAAGCAAAACCTCTTAGCAATAAAGGCGTCCCCTTGAAACCAAAACAACTCTGATACCAAATGTACGTTTTAACCCCATACAGAAATTACATGTATAGAAATTCTAAAACACAGAAAATAAACAATGCGAGAGCATAACACATAAAACACATATACAAATAGATTTTCCAGGGATCCCAAAACTGTGACTACCAGCTTGATTTTTCATCATGTTCCTTTCAATGTTACAATACATATTTATGCATGCCGAAGCATCCAATAACATGGACCGAAAACCATCGCGTCCAAAACCATGGACCGAAAAACATATGTAGGTTCACCCAACCTGGTATAGGGTCCAAAAAAAACATTTCTCGAGGCGCTGCCCTGAACCCCGCAAAGGGGGGCTACTCGCCCCCCTATGACCCTCCCATTATGCGATCAGCACAACGAAGGGGGGGCTCTACCCCCCTCTAGTCCCCCGCTTCATTACGTGTGGTTAGTCATGCAAAGAATATAACACAACCCAACAGGTTTGTTGAAGGTGGAGGTGGTTTAACCTC
Source organism: Pinus taeda (assembly GCA_000404065.3). Taxonomy (NCBI): domain Eukaryota; kingdom Viridiplantae; phylum Streptophyta; class Pinopsida; order Pinales; family Pinaceae; genus Pinus; species Pinus taeda. The sequence goes on along the minus strand of APFE030911970.1, from coordinate 75,915 downwards.
TGGATTCCCTTAGTTGTTCTTGTATTGGTTGCTCTATGAGATCCCACATTCATGCTTGGAATATGGCACGAGGGTGATTGGTTGAAAGAGAGATTTGGTTCAACCATGTCTATGATTGGGTGGTATGTGGAAATCACGAACCTGGTCGGATTTTCCTATGATTAATAAAATCTAAGTTCTCTTACTTTTGTATTGATTTATATGTGGATTTAATGGTTGTCATATCTCTGATATTTATATGGTTTTATGTTGTTTATAAGCATGGTTAAATGATTGGTTCATGTCATGGTTATTTTATGTATTTACTTGTAACTATTAATTAATAGATGCAAGACCTCATTGATGATATAATAGCTCATTGGATGAGGTGATCCTTCTGGTTATGTTTCATAAGTTATTTCAGTCATTTATGCTCTATCTTGTATCCTAGACCTGTAGGTTGTATTGATGTCAAGTGTTTAACAAAATGTCAGTCCCAATTGGGGATGTTCAAGCCTATTCCTAAGGTTGAGTTTGATTCATTAGCATTATTATCTTATTTTTAATGATTCCTGAATGTTCCAACAAGTTCTGAGCAGAAAACGGGAAGTCTGGGCTTGAACAATTGCTCAATTTCTAAGATTGCTGGCCCACAGAGTGCTATCCTAGAGACTAACTCACCTGGGTAGTGTCTGGGGAGCATTACAACTTGCCTAGGAAGTGTCTGGGGAGCATTATAACTCATCTTGTCAATGTTTGTGGGGCATTACTCTACCCTAAGGTTCTCAAACAATAGTGGAACTCAAGGACAGGTTGTCTGAGTGGTTGACTTGTCTCCTGAGGAGTCTGTTGATGTTGTTGGATGACTATTTGTGATGTTCTGTCAATTCTACTTCCTTAAAGACACCTAGGAGGTTGAATCCCATCATAGTATCCTTTCATCTCATGTTCAACCCAGTTGGCAGAGTTACTTTAGGTAGATCTCGGCGGGGTTGTTACATTGTAAGGGCCTTTAGGCCTATGTTGTCACCTTACATTAAGTATCATGTAATTATTAATAAAATCTGATAAATGTTTGTGGTAAAGTAAATGGGTAGTTTAGAGTGGGTACAACCGCTCCAACCACATATCTCATGTACAAGTATACACTAAGTTCAATGCAAACCTAGATTTGAGTTCCTTTCCCAATATTCTCTTGTTCTTTGTGTATATGAATATGTGAATGTTCTTGATGTGTTGTAAAGATGTATCGTGTTCCAATGCTAGACTTCAACATCATGCTTTTGTTATCATTGGCACTGAGTCTAAGATGTAGCAAATATTAAATGAAGGTACTGAGAACCTATAAAGATAAAGAAAAGGATCAATCTACAAAAGATGTTCATAAGATGTTCATAGATGCTACTAAATGAAGCAAATCTTCTTTCATGAAGTTGTTGAGAAAGGTATTGTAAAAGCAATGATGGTGTTGAATTGGACAACCATGGAAAGAATATTTGACTCGACTTATATTTTGAAAGGTGCATTAGACACAGTTGTATGCAATCTATTATGGCTATGATGGCTTATTATTTAATTAACCAATTCCAGAAATTCTAAACATTGTAAAATAATTTGGTTTTATTTGAATGTTTTATACTGTATGAGTATTGGATCAACTAAAATTCCATTTATTTAAAAGTTTTTTTGTGGTATTATATGGAAGTCGATTCAATTGGATGTATGAATAAGTTGGAATTAATTTCTGCAAGTCCAATCGATCGTAATATTGTGAAAGCGGTTCATATAGTTCTGGTCAATAGTGGTAGTGGATTTGCTCTACTTCTTTTATTTCAAGTTTCAACTTCATTCTGTCGATATCAACTCATTGGTTCAACGATACTTTGTTGGGTGCAATAGAATCCTGTAGAAGTAATCTATGGTGTCCTAGGGATGAAATGAAGAATGTATAATCGATGCATTGCACCTAAAGCGTAATATGTTTCCACTCCAGTTTTACACAAGTTTTTATGGGACTAGTTGGTTGCACGTTATTAATATAACTTGACTACCACTCAGTCATTAACATACTATGGAAAAATTTGGATGGTCTGGACCATTTGGAGAGCCAACTTAACTTGAACTAATTCTGTTTTTCTTGGCCAAGAGCTTCCAACGCATTTTATGTTTTCATGGTGGAGTTGCATCTTAGCTTTATCCATTATTTCTTGCATGGCCATCGTTGAAATCTTGATTATGACACTAGGCTAATGACGTGAAGGGTTGGTTTCCAAAGTGATGACTAAGGAGATGACGGATTGGGTACAAGAGGATATTTTATATAAGGCGACCTTTGAGTCGACTAAGTCAGCTCAAGTATTACAGAATCACAAAATAATGAAGAACGCTTGCAATATCAAGTTTTTATTTTTTCTACTATGCTTCTTATTGTCGCACAAATGCAACCATCTAGACTTTGTTGAACTGAAATTATCCTCAGTAAACCGGCTATAGAAGTGACTCTTGCATTCGTATATCGGTCGAAGAATTACAAAGTAGAGCTTAAGTGCACCAACGGTTTGAGGACTCGGTCATTTTTATTGATGAAGAATTTTTTTTATAATAATAAATTGATTATGGTTGACATCCCCCTGTACATTTACTTTACTTCATAATTTATAAACCAAAAATAAGAGAATCTGGTGATTTTAGTAAACATTTATATATAGATTATTTTGTGTTGAAGTTTGTGCAACCCATTTTTTTGACTTAAGTGATTCCCCATTGTTTCCATAATATCAATGCTTGTTTGTTCTGGACATCAACTGAAGAATTAGTAATTGGTCCAAGAAAAGAGGTACGGCCATGTTGCATCTGTATATACTAATAAATTTATAATATTGATGGAGCAGTAACCCCGAATTGCCTTGAAAGTTAGTTAGGATGACTCTATGAAGCGGACATGGACTTGATCACTAATTGTTGCTTATGGAGAATATTGGTAAAAGTTGTCGGTTTCTTCACTCCACTTATTTGTCTATAAGTGGACATTGCTTAGATGAAACAACTACATTATGGTTTTTACTCCAAAGTTAGTTAGGATGACTCTATGAAGTGGACATGGACTTGATAACTAATTGTTGCTTATAGAGAATATTGGTAAAAGTTGTTGGTTTCTTCACTCCATTTATTTGTTTATAAGTGGACATTGCTAAGATGAAACAACTACATTATGATTTTTACTCCACTTCTACGTTAATCATATTTGAGTATAAATTGAATTGATTATAAGTGGACATTGCTAAGATGAAACAACTACATTATGAATTTTACAAGGTCAAAGAAGACAGTGTTTTACAGTACACATTACATTTTAAAATAGAGATTCAAGTAGAAATAATAGAGTATCCACGCGGAAGAGAATCTTCTGGAAATGTATTTGCAGCAATAGAAAACTCAAGGATAGGAAATCATACAAGAATAACTCATAGAGATGGTGACAACCTTATGCCATATTGTTTAATTCCCCCAGTATAAAGATTGCAGACTTGTTTCTGGACTGTGACAGAAGAAAAATCAATATGGTTCTTATGCAGATGTTTCACTTTTTTTTATTAGTTGAGGACTCCCAAGAATGATAGTCATGTACTGGACTTGTCCGTAGAGAGAGCGAAGAGGACGCCTCGGACTAGAGAGGAGTTTCCCAATGGTTCTTGGTTGAGTGATGCAGTACATACAGTAGAGAAGACTACAAAGAATGTGAATAGTGGAAATATGTAACAAGTGACCATCTAACATGTAAAAGCTACATTAATTCTTGTATACGTGCATTTTCCTATCCAGATGGTGGCTTTTGCGATTGAGTTACCTATGCAAACCAATACACATGGTAGATTAAAAGTAAATATACTTCTAAAGAGAGCAATGGTTGAAGATATTTTGCATCCTTTCTTGGGATGAGAAAGGCATTGAGGGTGGGGGAGATGTTTTAAGGGTCTTTAGACCTATGTAGTATTCTTACATTATGTATCATGTAATTGTCATTAAACTATGTTGGCATTGACTTCAACAAGGTCATGGCGTTGTTATGAAACCATCTCACAAAAAGATAGAAAAGAAGATAAACACTTGCAAAAATAAGCCTCTTCGAGGGGGCAACCTCCTTTACATTACACAAATGAATAATTCTTGGATGTTACAAATGACAACACCTCCTTTCTATATATAGCAGTCTAGAGGGTCATAATATAATCAAAGCCAACATAAAAATAATAATGTAAGGGCACAATAATAACAATAGTGGGCTTTTATGGGGCACAATAGTAACAATATGGGGACTACATGGGCACAACAATATAATAAGGGGTTACATTAGTAGTATAGTTAGGATGACTCTATGAAGCAAACATGGACTTGATCACTAATTGTTGCTTATAGAGAATATTGGTAAAAGTTGTTGGTTTCTTCACTCCACTTATTTGTCTAGTCAACTTCTACATTAATCATATTTGAGTATAAATTGAATTGATTATAAGTGGACATTGCTAAGATGAAACGACTACATTATGATTTTTACAAGGTCAAAGAAGACAATGTTCTACAGTAAACTTTACATTTTAAAAGAGAGATTCAAGTAGAAATAATAGAGTATCCATGTGGAAGAGAATCTTCTAGAAGTGCATTTGCAGCAATAGAAAACTCAAGGATAGGAAATCATACAAGCAAAACTCATAGAGATGGTGACAACCTTATGCCATATTGTTTAATTCCCCCCAGTATGAAGATTGTAGACTTGTTTTTGGATTTTGATAGAAGAAAAATCGATATGGTTCTTATGCAGATGTTTCACTTTTTTTTATTAGTTGAGGACTCCCAAGAATGACAGTCATGTACTGGAATTGTCCGTAGAGAGAACAAAGAGTATGCCTCAGACTAGAGAGGAGTTTCTCGACTGTTCTTGGTTGAGTGAAGCAGTACATACAATAGAGAAGACTACAGAGAATGTGAATAGTGGAAATATGTAACAAGTGACCATCTAACATGTAAAAGCTACAATAATTCTTGTATACGTGCATTTTCCTATCTAGATGGTGGATGTTGCAATTGAGTTACCTATGTAAACTAGTACACATGGTAGATTAAAAGTAAAGATACTTCTAAAGAGAGCAATGGTTCAAGATATTTTGCATCCTTTCTTGGGATGAGCAAGGCATTGAGGGTGGGGGAGATGTTTTAAGGGTATTTAGACCTATGTAGTCTCCTTACATTATGTATCATGTAATTGTCATTAAACTCTGTTGGCATTGACTACAACAGGGTCATGGCATTGTTATGAAACTAGCTCACAAAAAGATAGAAAAGATAGATAAACACCTTCAAAATAAGCCTCTTCGAGGGGGAAACCTCCTTTACATTACACAAATGAGTAATTATTGGATGCTACAAATAACAAGACCTCCTTTCTATATATAGGAGTCTAAGGGGTCATAATATAATCAGAGCCGACATAACAATAATAATGTAAGTGCACAATAATAACAATAGTGGGATTCTATGGGGCACAATAATAACAATATGATGACTACATGGGCACAAAAATATAATAAAGGGGTTGTAATAATAACAATAAGGGGTTACTTTAGTAGTATAGGGACCTAACATGCCCCTCTCCTTCAAAAAGTTTTGTCCTCAACACTTGAGTAGTCCTTAATGCTTCTGTATAAAAATTTTGTCCTCCCATGTGGAATTTTCAGTGGGTAAGTTCTTCCATTTGATGAAATACTCTGAAATTGATCGATTTCGTAGCTGTTGGGTTCTTGTTTCTGTGACTGCTCCAGGTTCCAATATGATCTTTCCTTCCTCATCAAGTTCCAGCAATATTGTTTGAACTAGGATCTTCTGCGACTTTTGAATGAGTGGCCACACTTCTTCATCCTTCTTCCATTCATCCCTTACTTCATTTATCCAATATGGTTGGATAATAGAAATAGCACAAAACAATTCTTCCACATCCTCATCCTTTCTTGAGAGTGCATCTGCAACAACATTTTTCTTCCCTTTTTTGTAGATGATTTCAAAGTCATAACCAAACATATTTGTGACCCATTTTTTATGTTCTTCTAAAGATAATCTTTGTTCTAAAATTATTTAAGACTATCATGATCCATTTTTACCTTGAAGTGTCTTCCCATTAGTTAAGGTCGCCATTTCTTAAGTACATGTGGTATTGCCAACATTTCCTTCTCATAAATAGCTTGCTTAAGATGTAGCCATAAAAATACCCAATCGCCTACATCAAAACTTCTTTCACTGCGATGTTGATCTGACTATTGTTTCTTTCGATTCTGCACCAAAGTGGCATTATCTTTTAAAAGTTGGAGAACTTGTTGGTGATGCTTGATGTGATCTTTCACTGCTTACATATTTTTCTTCTTGATATTTCCTTCTACCTTAATAGTTTGAGCAGTGGTAATTTCTTCCGATGCATTACAAGATATGGTCGGATTCATTTCTTGATGCTTGATGTGATCTTTCAATTCTTGAACATTTTTCTTCTTAATATGTCCTTCTATCTTGATAGTTTGAGGAGTGGGAATTCCGGCCAATTCATTACAAGATATGGTTGGATTCATTTCTTCTTTCTCAATGTGATCTTTCACTTCTTCAACCTTTTTCTTCTTGATATGTCCTTCTACCTTGAGAGTTTAAGGAGTGGTAATTCTTGCCAATGCTTTATAAGATATGGTCGGATTAATTTATTCTTTCTCTGGGGTTAATTCCTGGTGTATATCCTCTTCTTTTGATGTTTCTCGATCCTTTTCTTCCTGCTTTTCACAATCAATGTAAAATAATTTCTTCTCAACACACTTATGACTTTTAATGTATTTGCAATCACAATTGTAACAAAGCCCTTTTTCTCTTTTTTCTTCCAATTATTGTGGTGTAAACCTTGTAGGTTGTGGAAGGCTAGGAGAAAAAACACTTCCATAATTATAGTCGTGAGAGGTGGGATTACTTGTTTCCATAATTTTTCTTTCAATTTTTCTTGCCAACCTGAATGCCTTCTCCAATGAATCAAGTTCCCAAAGACGAACCTCGTGTTGAATGTTATCCTTTAAAGTCCCTATGAAGACATCGACCATTTTCTTCTCTGGAATATCATTTACCCTTATATTCAATTTTTGGAAGTCCTCAATGTGCTCTACCATTGAACCCTTTTATTTGAGATCTATCAATTGGCTAAAGAAGGTGTTTCTCTTTGTATCCTCATAATGTGATATCATTTCCTCTATGAAAATTGACCATGTGACAAGTGGTTTACGAGAACAAAGCCCTTTATACCATAAAAAATGATTTGATTCTAAATAATTAGATGCAATATGTACCTTTTGTAGCAGTGGTACACCATGTAGATCAAAATATTTCTCCATTTTTAGTATCCAGTTCACCGGATCCTTGCCATCGAACTTCCTCATCTCACTTTTTCTTGATTTTAGGAGCTCTATCTTGAAACAAATGTAACTTTGTACTTTCGGATATTTAAGTTCTTAAATTTTGAAATAGCCCTCTGATTCCTCTTTCTAACTCCGCTAGTCTAATCGCAATTGGATTCCTGAAGGAAGATTTATTCTCAATCTCCCGTGATGACCTAATTATAGACTTATTCAGTAGAGTGAACTTTTATGACATGCCACGTGTCACTGTTTCAACCTTAGGTTTTGAAAATTATACCTAGACAAAACAAAGCCTATCCTCTTTCTATAACTTCTTACAAAATTTCAATCTGATGCTTAGAGAGAAAGTTATGACGATTTTCCCAAGGTCACCTGTTTAGGATGTAATGCGGGAGTCTGCAAAAAATCTAAATTCCTCGAATCATATATCTGAAAATATAGCGAGACAAGCTCTAAAATTTTTACTCAAGATTCAAACTGATTTCTTCTTAAATGGGTTTTTTGTTTAGGTTCTGAAACTTCGTAGTGAAAACTTTATAGCGAACATTCCTTGATGACCTGTTTTAGATGAAATTTTGGAGCTTGCTAAAACCCTAACTTCCTCAGATCATATATCCTAAAATATAGTGAGACAAGATCTGAAATTCAGACTCAAGGTTTAGCGCAATTTCATCTCAAATGGTTTTTTTTCAGCTTCTGAAACATTGTAGAAAAAAATTTATAGTGACAATGCCACGATGACCCGTTTGGAGCAGCAAAACCCTAGAATCCAAAGCTCTGATCCCAGATGTTATGAAACCAGCTCACAAAAAGATAGAAAAGATAGATAAACACCTACAAAATAAGCCTGTTCGAGGGGGAAACCTCCTTTACATTACACAAATGAATAATTCTTGGATGATTCAAATGACAAGACCTCCTTTCTATATATAGGAGTTTAGGGGTCATAATATAATTAGAGCCAACATAACAATAATAATGTAAGGGCACAATAATAACAATAGTGGGCTTCTATGGGGCACAATAATAACAATATGGGGACTACATGGGCACAACAATATAATAAGGGGGTTGTACTAATAACAATAAGGGGTTACATTAGTTGTATAGTTAGGATGACTCTATGAAGCGAACATGGACTTGATCACTAATTGTTGCTTATAGAGAATATTGGTAAAAGTTGTTGGTTTCTTCACTCCACTTATTTGTCTAGTCGACTTCTACATGAATCATATTTGAGTATAAATTGAATTGATTATAAGTGTACATTGCTAAGATGAAACAACTACATTATGATTTTTACAAGGTCAAAGAAGACAGTGCTCTACAGTAAACATTACATTTTAAAATAGAGATTCAAGTAGAAATAATAGAGTATCCACGTGGAAGAGAACCTTCTGGAAATGTATTTGAAGCAACAGAAAACTCGAGGATAGGAAATCATACAAGAAGAACTCATAGAGATGGTGACAACCTTATGCCATATTGTTTAATTCCCCCCAGTATAAAGATTGCAGACTTGTTTCTGGATTGTGACAGAAGAAAAATCAATATGGTTCTTATGCAGATGTTTCACTTTTTTTTATTAGTTGAGGACTCCCAAGAATGACAGTCATGTACTGGACTTGTCAGTAGAGAGCGAAGAGGACGCCTCGGACTAGAGAGGAGTTTCTTGAAGGTTCTTTGTTGAGTGAAGCAGTACATACAATAGAGAAGACTACAGAGAATGTGAATAGTGGAAATATGTAACAAGTGACCATCTAACATATAAAATATACAATAATTCTTGTATACACGCATTTTCCTATCCAGATGGTGGATTTTGTGATTGAGTTACCTATGCAGACCAATACATATGACATATTAAAAGTAAAGATACTTCTAAAGAGAGAAGTGGTTCAGGATACTTTGCATCCTTTCTTGGGATGAGCAAGGCATTGATGGTGGGGGAGATTTTTAAGGGTCTTTAGACCTATGTAGTCTCCTTGTATTATGTATCATGTAATTGTCATTAAACTCTATTGGCATTGACTTCAACAGGGTCATGGTGTTTCTTTTTATATGCCTTATGTCAACCTGATGATATTAGTGGTCCTCATGATGTATGATGAGTATTTGGCTTGTTTGTCTTGTTGGTTGGAGTTGATGTCAACTTGGTTGTGGCATAACTTAGTGGAGGTGATTTGAAGGTTGAGTAGAGATGGCTTCAAGGCATGACATGATGGCTTTCCATAGGTTGATGGTGTTGCTAAATATGTTGCAGATATTGTTACTGTAGGAGGTTGGATTGCTGCTAAATGTATCACTTCTATGTACGTTGGAAGCATTGGAGATGTTTGTTGCATGTGTTGGAGGTGCCCCTACAGATGTTGGAGATAGTTGGATGATTAGAGCAGTTGGATGACTTGATGTTGCTACTGCATGTGTTGGAGATGCTGCTACAGGTACTAGAGATGTTTCTACAGGTGTTGGAGATGTTGGACAAGCTCTGGAAGAGTTGAGCTACTCAATGGAGGCTACTTGATGTATGCCATGTAGTTATGAGTATGATGCCTTGTTTTGGGCTTTATGAATTTTGTCATGGTGTCAAAGTGTGTATGCAGGTGTGTCATGATGTCCCTAGCTTACTCTTGGATATCGGCTCCAATTGGAGGCTTAGACAGATATAAAACTTGATTTTTAAGGGATATACGTAGGTTTACTTCATTAGAGTCACGAATACCCAAGAATATACATAGGTTTCCTTCACAAGAGTCATATGTACATCTTGGAAGTGTTTTTCTCCGTAACCTCACACATCTTAGGTTAATTTATGGTTTTTCTAACTTGTCTTCTTTGGAACTTTTCATGTAAAGGTCAGAAAAGGTCAAGGAGCTTCTAGAAAGTGATTAACATTGGAAATATTATGGAGTAGAGTGAGTGGATTGATCAAGTCAATTAGATGAATCCATATCAAATCAAGTATATTAACAAAGTTTGTGGAGCTCAGTAGTTCTTGGTAATTATTGAGTTGAGCACCTCAATTCATCCATATATAGGAGGAAGCTCAATGATAGTATGGTCAATTCTCTTGATGTGTTGAGTGAGTGAGAGATTGGAGGATTGTGTGCAAACTATGTCAGGGTTGTGTGACGCAGATTTTCTGAAGCAACTTGCAGGTGTTGCAACAGATAGCTTAATATGTTTCAGTCAATATTTTGTGTAGTGAGTTAGAAGATGAAGTTTGGATTGGTAGAAGGTGTTTTTTTTGTGTGATTGAATGTGTATTTGGATATTGTTTTCTCATAGTATATTATCCAGCTTATTGTTTGAGTGAAGCATTCTATTGTGAGAAGTTTTAGCTATTGCAGAGAGGGTTTTAGCTGATGTGTTGATATAATTATTTTATGTAGTGTATGGAGAACTTATGATGCAATTTTTGGAGATGTTTGAGCTTTGATTGTGTGCCTTGATGATATGTTGTTGTATTGCTCGTGTTGAGAAGTTCTCGATTCTAGTATCAAAATGTATGAAATGAGAACCATGTAGAGTAGTGGAGTTGGAGGACTCCCTCGAAATAAATATAAGTGAGAAGTTTTCTCAATCCAATGGTGGTTGGATGGTTTCGAATAAACTAGATGAGGCTCATTGGTCATGGTGGCTTCTAGAAGATAGGAGTCTCTAGAGTTGATTGTTAGTTTAGGAGTATCCAAGCAAGGATTGTTGTTTGTGGTGGCCTTCAGTGGATGGTAGTCCATAGATCCACATGGGAAAGAATCTCCATTTGATAGTAGGCATTTGAATTTCTATGTAAAGAATTGTTTCACAAAATAGAATATTTGAGCAGTGCGACAGCAACAAGTGGTTTTTTTCCTTGGAGAGGGTTTTCCACCAGAAATATTTGTGTCCCTTGTGTTGAATACTTTTATGGTTTCATGTTTATATTTGATGTTATGATCCATGCTTTTGTGTTTTAGTTTATGCATGATTACAAAATAACATGTTTGAGGAAAGGATATAATTTATCTCACTACTAATTCACACCCCCCCCCCCCCCCCCATTCTCAATAGTGATCTAGTTTCCAACAATTGGTATCAGAGTGGGGGCTCTCAGTTGCAACTTGGTCACTGGAGAGTGGATCTTAGAGTTTTTGGGAAAAAAAATTGTATTTTTTTTTAAATGGATCAGCAAATAATTCCAATGCTTCATGTAGGTAAATTTGTAACTTAGAAGACGAAATTGGAGTCATATTTTTTATCTCTTGATGAAAATATTTTGCTATCAATTGAATATGGAGTTAAAGATGAATCTAATGATTTGGATAAAAAGATAACTTTGCATAGTATTTTAAAATTTGATAGCATTTATGTGACACACTGTGATACTGCAAAAGAGATGTTAGATAGGTTGTAAAATTTGTATCTCGAAGAAAAATTGCAGATTTCAAAGATGGAGAAAAATGCAAGGATTCTACTCTTATTGCAGTGACAAATCAAGCCTCCTCAAAAGAAGAAGATTAAGGCACTAGTGATAGCAATTGTTAGGTCCCTATAATACTATTGTATCCCCATTATTGTTATTTTTTTGTCCATGCAGCCCCATGTTATTGCTGTTGTGCCCCATAGAAGCCCACTATTGTTATTGTTGTGCCCTTACATTATTATCGTTATGTGGACTCTGATTATATTATGACCCCTTATATATACAAAGGAGGTATTTTCATTTGTATCATCCAATAATTGTTCATTTATGTAAATTAAAGGAGGTTCCCTGATGCAGGAGCATCCAGCTCAGCAATTTCATTATATTCTAGTTAACTTAGGGGTTTTCAAGGAAGTTGGATTCCTATGCATTACATTAATGTAATTATTAATGTTTTGAGTGATTTGGAATAGGAATTAATTAGATATTGTGAGGATATTCGTAAATGCTCTCGAATGTAGGAGAACATGAGTGATGATGAGTGATTAGTGAGGATTGAGATATTTGGAAATCAATTGTAAATCCTAGATTATAAATCGGTTTCGTGGTTTGTGGAACTGGAGAGGATTCTTAGGGATTAGTTGAGTCAAAAGTGGACTTATAGGATATTTAGGATCTAGTTCAAAAAATTAAGGATCTGAACCAGAATTGGTTAACAAAACCTTTTGTATAAATGTAAGCCTAAAAGGCATAGAGAGAGTCAGTTAGTTAGAGTGAGAATTAGAGTTCATGGATTATATAGGGTTTGACTGTAAGCCTCTAGAAAGGAAAGGAAAGGCCACTGATATAGGAGATCAAGCCGAGAAGGAATTCTTGTGTAAATATTTATTTATTAATACAGAAGTGCAATTTCTGAGTTTGTGTGGTGTGTATTGAGTAATTGAATTATAGACTATGTGTGGATTGGAGTAATTCTGCATAACATAAGTGTGCAAGGAATTCAAAAAGAATCTGAGAGAAGGACAGTGCTGAGAGGAGTATCACGATGATCGGACAGTGTTGGGGTCTGATTGAATAACCAAATCAAAGATCAAGAGTGGTAGTGTTTAAATAATACACAGAACAAAGTTTAGGAAGGAGTCAAGCAAAAGAGAAATCGAAGATCAAAATCAGTGAAAGGAAGAAGTAATGAAGCAACAATGCACAGGAACCGTTGGATTAGTCGGATCAACAAACGGGATTAATGGAATATGAGCAATGGAGATATTATTGCAAAATATTAAGTTAATAGATGGATGTATCACATCAAGGCACGCGTTGAAAGAAGGGTGGAAATGTGCAGAATGATGGAGCAGTCTTCGTAGGTGGTAAGCGGTATCTCCTACGCCCTAAAAGTTGTAAGTGGTATTCTAAAATTTCACGTGATTACCCTTAATAGGATACTACTTTTCTCATGCGCTATCAACCTAATATTGGTCGTGCAAGTATCTGCGAGAGATTGTGTGATATCCGTTAGATCTGATGAGAAAAATCAATGATGGAGATCGGCCAAGCTAGTTGGCGATCGAGTGACGTGATAGCCATTGGATCAAACGAGGCAGATCAACTGTGGAGATTTAATGTGCTAAAGAGAGCATTGGTATATGTGCAAAGGTTTGTGGAATGGTGGAAAGGTAAGTTTTAAGTGTGGGTTATCAAATATTTATGTTATATGGGAATTATAATAGAAATAAGGGGGATTAATGTTTTATAGTAAAGTTTGATAGCTTCTACTTATATATTAAATTAAAAGACATTAACTTTGGTTTAAGATGGTTTCACAATTGATATTGGTGTTCATCTTGGGACATGACAGAGAAATGTATATGACATGCATTTTATATGCATGCTATGGGTATGTGCAGCTTAGGTTGCATCAATTTGTCATTATAACTGAACAAGGAAATTCTGCGTGTAAGAATTCTTTGAGAAAACTTAGAAAAAAGTTATGTTTTGAAGGTATGTATGCAGGCAAGAGGAGATTGGATTTTAAATCTGACAAACAGTAGGCACACAGAGATAAAGTGTAGCAGAATTTGCAGATGCAAAGAAATAGAGAACAATCCATTCAAAGTGCAGGTGAATGGTAGAACAAGATCATGCAGAGGTCTTGAAGGTGAGATGATATGTTTTTGTTTTAATTTTGTTTGAATATTGGAGAGTTTGTGGTCTTTATATTGTGCACAGGTAGCAGCAGAAGAAGGTGAGAATATTGCAGCAACCTAAAGCAAGGAGTGCTTAATTGGTTCCAAAGGAAAGAACCAAAAAGATGCCAAAAGACTGAGCTCAGAGGAGAGAAGCTTAGTGAGGTATCGTGAAGCAGGGAAGACTTGTTACTGCAGAGGTTTTTTTGTAGCTCACGGAAAGATATAAAGGAAATTCCACAGAGGATGTGGGTAGAATTGCTAAGGGATGAAGAAAGATGGTAAGAATTTCTGAGTGAAAGAAGAGGTGGCTAGAACCCAGTATTTCATTTTGATGGAAATACAAGAGGACAGTTGTGTTCTTAAAAGGTGCAGATGAGTTGAAGCCTAGAAGGAGCAAAGAGAAGTGTTCAAAGAGGTTTGAGAGAATAGAGAACCAAGTGCTTGCCAAAAGACCAAGTACGGTGGAGATCTTGGTGAGGTAAGTGACAGTAGGGAAGACTTGTTGTTGCAGAGTCTCTAATGCAGCTCATAGTAAGTGAGTGAGGAACTCATGAAGATAGAGAAGGAGATGACTACTAATAGTCATAAAAAAAGATAACAGAGGTTCTGAGGAAGACCATAGCAGAAGAAAAGTGAAGAAGGAGGATGCCAAGGCAAATGGCAAGAGAATGGGTCAAGAAGAGATTGTGAAGTTAAAAGAACAACTCGATGTATTAAGGATGCTACTAGAGGAAAACCAATGAAAAGGTTGGGTCTTGAGGAAAAATGCAGTGAAGTGGTCTAAGTTACAGGGAAGGCTACAGCAGAGGCAAGTGAAGTGGCTGGTGGAAAAACTCAAAGAAGCTGAGTTGAGAATGGAAGTTTCCATTTATGAAGTAGAATAGGATGAAGTTTTGGGTGAAGATGAAGACTGGAGATCTGTGGAAGATCTTATGAATTATTGTGAGAATTCAAGACAGCAAGGAGATATGATTACTGAAGCATCAAGTGAGACCACAAGGTCTCATGTTTTTAAAACTGATAATTTGTGTATGATTGCAAGTATTGCAGGAGAAAAGCAACTTTGTGAAGATGTTTTCGGGATGGATGAATATCTTAAAGTAAAAGGTGACAAAGAAAATTTCTCAAAAGAGGAATAATTTCACTGGTTATAGTAGAAAGAATCTATGGATGAGTTACTTAATGAGAGAAAACAACCATTTAAAGTTGTCATAGAGATGGAAGATCAGGATCTTATTCTGATGAAGAACAAAGGAATATTGTCTCAAAGAGGTAATCTAATGAATTTGATTAATGTTATTGATGAAGAACAAATGAAGGATAATATTAATGCAGATGATGGGGCAAGGATATCTCTTGAAGAAGGTTTACAGAGAGACAACAAGTTAAAGTTTTTTGAAGGAGGGGGGGCAGATTTGTCTCAAGGCAAAGAAAAGACAATCACAGAATTGAAGAAAGAAGAATTCTATGCAAAAGATTTAGCAAAGGGAGAAATGGCATCTGATGATTGGTCAATAACAAAGGAAGGTATGGAAAATTGTGTAAAATTTCAAAATTCTACTCCAATTGAAATTATTGAGTTATATGGAAAATTAGAATTTCAAAGAAGAAAGTTGGAAAAGCAGAGGATGTATACTCAAGATAAATTGTTGAAAAGGGAAGACAAAGAAATTGTTGTGCAAGACAATCATAAGGAAAAGAGAATGGTAATAAAAGTTCAGCAAATTGACATTACAGAAGGAGGAGTTCATTATTGTGAACCAGAGTAGGGAGATATCATTGAAACAGATGATATGAAGGAGAGTTTAAATCGACATATTGATGCATTGACAAAGGAATCGAAGGAAAACTCAGAGTAGTATACTGAGATGTTGCCAGAGAAGGAAAAGGTAATGAGGCCTTATATTTTTAATTCTGATAATTGTTTTATGATTACAGAATTTGATGAAAATGAGACAGACATGTTTCAAATTGAAGAGTTGGTTTTAGAACTAAAGAAGACTAGAAGTTGCCAAGACAACCATATTGATGAGGAAGATGAAAAGCATTAAGATACTATGCATAGAGAAGTTAAATTGACTGTCAGAATCAGTCAAGGAAGTGAAGGATAATTACTAAGGGTTGTTAAGGAAGAGAAATGAAAATATGCTAGAATTGATGAACTGAAGAGTGATGTATTTGAGAGGAATCAAGTACAAAGGGAATTGGAGGATAATTTATTTCTTGAAATTAAACATACAGATATTGAACATAGGTTGTTTGGAAAGTCACAAAGGTTAATGATGAAAGGGTGGTAATAAGAATCCAACAATTTCAAAGAGAAGATAGTAAACAACAGTTTGAAGATGAATGGACAGAGTACAACAACAAATAGAAAAGTAATTATCAATCAAAAGATAAATTGGACATAGAGATTAAAAGAATAATAAGATTGATGATGAATGTGCCTTAGAGGAAAGCAACAGTAAGAAGGGAAAGAAGCAGCAAGAGGAAGACAGCAGCAGATTGTGAAAGCATAGCTAGTGGGGCAAAGAAACATAAAGTGTGGAGACCTAGAGAACAGCAACAAACAACAATAGTAACCAAAGACAAATTACAGAACAAAGTATGGGATCTAAGAGGACAAAGGTTGGAAACACATGATCAAGAGATCATGATTATTTTAACCTTGGGAGTCTAATGCAGGAGCATCCAGCTCAGTAATTTCATTATATTCTAGTTAACTTAGGGGATCCTATGTTTTCAAGGAAGTTGAATTCCTATGTATTAAATTAATGTAATTATTAATGTTTTGAATGATTTGGACTAGGAATTAATTAGATATTGTGAGGATATTTCTAAATGTTCTTGAATTTAGAAGAACATGAGTGATAATGAATGATTAGTGAGGATTGACAGATTTGGAAATCAATTGTAAATCTTATATTAGAAATTGGTTTCATGGTTTGTGGAACTAGAGAGGATTCTTAGGGATTAGTGGAGTCAAAAGTGGACTTAGAGGATATTCAGGATTTAGTTCAGCAGATTAAGGATCTGAACCAGAATTGGTTAACAGAACCTTTTGTATAAATGTAAGCCTAAAAGGCATAGAGAGAGTCAATTAGTTAGAGTGAGAATTAGAGTTCAGAGATTAGATAGGGTTTGACTGTAAGCCTACGGGCAGGAAAAGAAAGGCCACTGATATAGAAGATCAATCTAAGAAGGAATTCTTGTGTAAATATTTATTTATTAATACAGAAGTGCAATTTCTGAGTTTTTGTGGTGTGTATTGAGTAATTGAATTGTAAAATGTGTGTGGATGGGAGTAATTTTGCATAACATAAGTGTGCAAGGAATTCAAAAAGAATGTGAGGGAGAGGATAGTGCTCAAAGGAGTATCGCAATGACCAGACAGTGTTGGGGTCTGATTAAATAACCAAATCAAAGCTCGGGAGTGGTAGCATTTAAATAATACATAGAACAAAGTTCAGGAAGGGGTCAAGTGGAAGAGAAATCGAAGATCAAAATCAATGAAAGGAAGAAGTAATGAAGCAACAGTGCACACGAACCATTGGATCAGTCGAATCAATGAACAAGATTAATGGAAGATAAGCAGCGGAGATCTTATTGCAGGAGATTAAGTTAATAAATGGATGGATCACAGCAAGTCACATGTCAACAGAAAGGTGGAAAACATGCAGAATGATGGAGTGGTCTTCATAGGTGGTAAGCAGTATCTCGCGTGCCCTAAAAGCCATAAGTGATATTCTAAAATTTCATGCAATTACCCTTAGCAGGTGACACATAGCATGAGAAAACTACTTTTCTCACGCCCTCTCAACCTGATATCAGTCGTGCAAGTATCTGGTGAGATTTCGCGATAGTCGTTGGATTTGATGAGACAGATCAATGGTGGAGATTGACCAAGCTAGTTGGCAATTAGGTGACGTGATATCTGTTAGCGCTCAAATCTACCTTAGGCTGAAATAAGGTAAAACTAGAGGCTACATCAAACCACGCTCAGCCTCATAGCTAGCCCTACGAGGACAGGAGAGGGCTCTCTCTGGATCAATCTCGGCTAAAGGTGATCAATGAGGCTCGAGATGACTAAATTGATAACTAATTTTAGGCTAGGTATGAAGTACAAGGAGTTTGAAATTGATTTTTTGAAGTTTTGTTGAATTCAAGGGAAAGGCAATTTTGGGTGCGGGAGATGAGGCACAGTTTTTGCAGAGGTTCTACTTGGGGAAGATAGCCGATTGTTTTGATGCCTTAAAGAGAATGAATGATAGATTTGACTGGTGAGAGGCTAAGGAGAGAAAAGACACTTTCAAGGATTCTCCATAAACAGATGAAAACATGGAAAATCAAACAAACTTAAGGCAGAGCATAGCAAATTATGGATTTCTACCTTAACACTTCATTTGTTCAATTGCAGAAGATAAAGAGAAGGAAAGCGATACACATAACAACTTACAATACTGAAAGAAACACACCATCAACACATAAGCCACATGAATCCCAAATAGTGCTGCAAAACCCCCTGGTCTTTCCTTTGCCAAAAATGCGGATAAAATATGTACAATAGAGTGTCAAGCTATTCCCAAGAGTCCAACCCTGAAAATGACTAAGAAAATACATAATATAGGCAATCCAACCCATTCCCTTGCCTCTAGGGGTCGAGCTAATCATCCTAGGAGCTATTTCAACCAACTCTAAACAAAGCACTACAATCTAGGGAATCAAAACAACTTGCCTCTATAAGGTAGGAAACCAATTCATTCATTAAATTTTCACCTTTTAGTGAATGAATCTTCTAGAATAGGTAACTAAGTGTCAAAATAACATCATGTTTCATTAATTACATCAAGAGGAGTGAAAAATCACATCACAAGTCAAAACTGGTCAAACTGGCTTCATTTCCTGAGCTGAAGATGAAAATTGTGCCAAAAAACCCTGTGCGCCGCACGCCTGAGCCCTATGCGCCATGTGCCTTTCAACCTATTTTTGGGGCACTTCCTGGCATCCAAATCAAGCTCACAATATCTGGTTGGAAAGCCCTAGATGTCTGCTATCCATCCCAAGTCGAATTTTGCAATTTGGAGCTCATTTGCCCCCTCAAAATGTCATTCTCCCGGAAGTACTTCCTACTGGTGCAAAAGGTGGCAGAAAGGTGATTTTCATGGTGTTTTGGAGCCTTTTGGTCACCCAGAACTTAATGAAATGCTTTGGCAATAGCTGAGCATGTATAATTCATCATGACAAACCCAAAAATGTAGAGCTTTCCTCCAGCAAGTGTCCCAATCTTAAACGCGCGCGTCGACGCGCTACACGTTGAGCCAAAAAACCTGTTTTTAGGACAAAATTTTCTAAATGACAAAAATTTCTCCGAATTTGCTCAAATTTGGAGTGAATACCCTCTATCATGTATTGTGCCCCGCCAATGAAGCCTCGGCCAAAATTTGGAGTGGATCGGGCTTTTTCCGTCGTTTTAGTGCTTTGCTCAATCGCCTCTTTAGGATCTTCATTTTTGCTTTACAAACATGCATACGAGCCCAATAGTGAGTTTTAATATGAAGAAGCATGTCCTTGTCTCTGTTTTCCTTTGCCAAAAATTTCTCCAAATGAGTGTTCACCCGGATGAGCATAGACTCTCGATCAATCGATGTCAAATCACCGGGTCTCTTTCAGGCCAATTCTCGATCTTCCCGGATTTGCCGCAGCTCATAAAGTGTATGTTCATCTTCTAGTTGTTTGTTGTGCTGCTCCAAGTAGTTAATCACCCACTTAGCCATCTGCAATTTCTTTTGCAGCGAGTCATTCTTAGCCCTTTTCTCTCGGATGATCTCCTTTAGCTCCGAGCTAGGAGAGCTCGCAACAACATCAATTATATCTGTGTCCTGACCTCCTGAAGGACCCTCATCAAACATGGGCCTCTTGCCCCTATCCTGGATCTATACTTGTGCTGAAGAAGAAGGAAAGACCCCTTCCACATGATGTGGAGATAATACTCGTTGTGCTGATGAAGTCAACGAGAGCCCTTCCACCCCGGGTGGAGATAGTACTCATCGTGCAGATGCAAATAAGGTCCTGTGGCCTCGCTGCTATGTCACATATGGAGGAGCACTTATATGCTCAGTCTCAGGAATGTCTAGCTGGTATGAAGACGCTCCCTCATCATGAACTATCTCGAGAGGCGGCTATAGCGCTGAGAAGTAATCACGGGAGATGAAATCCTCCCAAGTAATGCCCGTTTGTGCCAACTGATGCATCGCTATGATTTTGATCAACGTGTAATGATATATGCTCTTATACTGATGTGCTGGGCTCTTCCTTTTTACCAAAGTCACCATCCTCTCTATGTTGCGACACATGAAATACGGAATGTTCATCATACGTACCCTCGTGAAATGCATCAACAAACGGACATGGTACGCATAGAGACGCGAGAATCTGCCCTCGCAACTGAAATATCGAATGATGAGTTTCATCAATGGTGCAAACTCATCCCTTAGGAATCTGAAAGGAAAAATTGTGCTCAAGTGTCTCATATACCCGGGTTTGATGTATGGCTCATAGTAGAATATGTCTAACTGCTGGCGTTTGCTCCATTCCTCCCCTAAATTTGGTATCCTGGTGGCCTGAGCAATAGTCTCTGGTGACAAGGTGAAATTCACTCTGGCAAGGTTTACATGACCATCATGTAAATGTAGAACAAATAAATGGACTAGTTCCCAATGATGCTGAGTTTGTGAGATCATCTCACAGTATTGGAAACATGATTGACGCCGAAAACAATCCATTGCAAGTGGGTAAGCTTGCAATTGAGCCAAAGAAGTAGGCTCCTCCCTGACATGCTAACCACTTTTGCCACCTTTGTGATACCTCCGTGGCACATTTGGCACATTTACCTCCGGTGTAGAATCACTGTCATACTCCTACTCATAGACTGACTCGATCTCTAACATGACTAAGATAGCTATAATATATATGCTGATGTATAAACTGTGTGTACAATTCACTGTAAACTGTTCTTTGCTCTAAAAATGTTGTGACCAAGGGGACACAAATGCACAAGGGAATATTAGGAAAGGGAAAACATTAGGGAATTAGGGAATTTGAAAATAAAAACAAGGGAATTAGGGAAGGAAAGGGAAATCACAATCTTGGATTTTGGGGTTTTGGGATGTTAGGTAGGGATAATGTGTTTTTTAATAGAGGTGAGGGACTAGGATTTGAGGGATTATATTGTAGGATTAATGAGGGAATTAATGGGGAAAAATAACGGTGAATTTGAGAATGGGAAACAAAGGGAAATGGGGACAAAATCACAACCTTGGTTACGCTCTGGTTTTGAACCCTACAACAATTTTTTGCATTCAAACCCTACAGCACTTTTCATTGACAAAGGAGAGCTTTCCACTTGGATTTCTGAGGCAAACATATCATGAACCCATTACATTAACCTTTCAAAATCCAAGCACAAGTAATGGATATGAGCCTACCTGCAAATTTGTGCAGAGAGGAGGCGATTTGATGCCTTTCCAATCAAATTTTGGGCTTAAAACCCAGTGCGCCGCGCGCCTCACCCAACGCGCCGCGCACCTCTAATGCACCACGCGCGTGTATTTTTACACTGTGGCTTTGTGCCCAGTGCGCCGCACGCTCCTGATACGCCGCGCACCTAGTCCAGTGTGTTGCGCGCCCCTGAAACTACTCCAACTTCCTCTCAAATTCACAAATTCGCTTTGAAATGATGTTATTCACTCTTGGCATGCAAAATGAGTTGAAAATGTAGTGAAATATATTTATAAAGACTCTGTTTTGATTTTTGCTTGGTTCATAACCCATTTTGTAATGTTTTGTCGTTGACACTTTTCCAGGATTAATAGATTTCTGACCTTTTTGGTTTCCTCCTTAAATTTGGTTGAAATAATGATTTTCTTTGACAATTTTTTTTGCAGGGATCGTTGTGATATGATCTGGCAAAGGAGACCAAGGTTGCACCCGGACATTTCAAGAACTGAAATTTTTGAAAATTTATTGCAAAAATGAGATGACGACTTATCTTCAAAATAGAGTTTTGAAGAGAAGTCCTAATTTATCTGTATAATGATGAAAATTATTGAGGTAACCATCTATCGAGGACATCCCTCTGACCTTCTGGTCTTCTTAGACTTTGCAAAACAAAATTGACTCAACCCTAGACCTAATGACCGAGAACTCTTGTCATGACCTAGAAATTTGAAACAGGACTGTAAATGATCTTTCAAGACTTGTTTTTATGAATAGACTTGAACCAGCAGTGCCAAGCACGAGGGGAAAGAGTGACAAAAACCATTCCGTCAGAGTTATGGCATGCCTAACGAAATGAAACTGATCGAAACTGATGGGACACCTAAACATGAAATGCAAAGAAGAGATTTGATCTCTGACGGAGGGATAATTAGACCGACTCTAACAATATCTATTGGATTGAATGAGGCAGATCAACGGTGGAGATTTAATGCACTAAAGAGAGCATCGATATATGTGCAAAGGTTTGTGGAATGGCAGAAGGTAAGGTTTAAGTGTGGGTTATCAAATATTTCTATTATATGGGAATTATAATACAAATAAGGGGGATTAATGTTTTATAGTAAAGTTTGATAGCTTCCGCTTAGATATTCAATTAAAAGACTTAAACTTTGGTTTAAGAGGGTTTCACCATTGATATTGGTGTTCATCTTGGGACATGACAGACACATGTATATGACATGCATTTTATATGCATGTTGTGGGTATGTGTGGCTTAGGCTACATCATTCCCCCTCGAAGAGGATATTTTTTAAGTCGTTGATCTATCTATTTGTGAGCTGGTTTCATAACATTTGGTATCAGAGCTTTGGCTTCTAGGGTTTCACTTCTTCAAACAGGTCATCTTGGAATTTCGCTATAACTCTTTTTCTATGAGACTTTAGAAGCTAAAAATTTTATCATGTGGATCAGACGTATTGGTGAACCTCGTGTAAAAAAATTTAGATCTTGGTTTGCTATATTTTCAAAGATATTTTCTGAGGAAGTTAGCATTTTTGCAGACTCCAAAATTTTGTCTCAAACAGGTGACCTAGGAAAAATCATCATAACTTTCAGTATAGGAATTAGATTGGAATTATGTAAAAATTGGTTGAAAGCGCACGAACTTTATTTTTTTATGTAGTAATATTAGGCCCGAAGCATGAAACAGTGACATGTGGAATCCCGTACAACTTATCTCTACTAAACAAGTCCATAATCAGGTCATCATGCGAGATTTGGCATAACTCTTTCTTGAAGAATCCAATCATGATCATATTTGTGGGGTTGGAAAGAAAACTCATAGAGATTCCACCAGACAAAATTTCAGAAATTAGAGATGCAAAATTACAAAGTTACAATCATTTCAAGATCGAGCTCCTAAAAGCAAGAAAAATGTGTGTACTTTTTTTTAAACGTTGCATAATTTTTGTTTGAAAAATCAGTTTGAAGTGATTTCAAGGGAATATTGAAGCATAGACATCATTATTGGGTTCTAAAATTCCTCCCAAACAAAAAATTCTACACCCATTAATCCCTTAGAAATCTCTACTATGACCATAAAGAGGAAGAATTGCAGCATGATATACCAAAATTATGGGACTAGGTGCAACAAATTTCTCTCTCACAAAGAGATACCAAAGATGAAATAAAAGGGGAAATGGATGGTTTAAAGGAGAAATAAAAGGGGACATGGATGGTATAAAAGGAAACATGGAGGCTTTTAAAGTAGATATGGATGCGATGAAAGTCAAGTTGGAAGGGTTGACAAAGCTATTGCAAGAAAGGCTTCCCAGTGGTGACAAAGTAATCCACGAAAATCATGATGAGGAAAAAAGAAATATGAATTATGATTTTAGAGACTCCAACGTGGGGTTTAAGAACCAACACATTCAAAGATAGATACGAGGAATTTTTATGGCAAGGATCTGATAACATGGATACTACATATGGAGCAATATTTTGATCTACACGAGGTGCAACCCTCACAAAAGATATGTATTTCATATTTATATTTAGAATCCAATTAGTTTGTACAATATAGATGGATTTGTTCTCGTAAACCACTTGCCACTTGATCAATTTGTATGGAGGAAATGATAGCACATTATGAATATATAAAGAGAAACACCTTCTTTACCTAATTGATAAATCTCAAACAAAAGGGTTCAATGGCGGAGCATATTGAAGACTTCCAAAAATTGAATATTAGGGTAAATGATATCCCATAGGAGCATAGAATTGATGTCTTCATAGTGACTTTAAAAGATAACATCCATCACAAGGTTCTCCTTTGGGAACTTGATTCATTGGAGAAGGCATTCAAGGTGGCAAGAAAAGTTTAAAGGAAAATTATGGCAACAAGGAAGTCTACCACTCACAATTATAAAGATGGAAGTGTTAGTATTCCACAACCTACAAGGTTGACACCACAAAAATTAGAGGAAAAAGGAGAAAAAGGGTTTTGTTATAGTTATGATGGAAAATACAATAAAGGTCATAATTGTGCTGAGAATAAATTTTTCTACATATATTGTGAAGAGGAGGAAGAAAAGGAACAAGAAACATCAAAAGAGGAGGATATACACCAAGAACCAACCCTAGAGAAAGAAGAAATGAATCCGACCACATATTTTAATGCATTGGAAGGAATTATGACTCCTCAAACTCTCAAGATAGAATGATATATCAAGAATAAAAGGTAATAGTGCTAATTGATTCGGGTAGTACCCATAATTTTATTCATTGTAAGATAGTCAAGGAATTGAATTGCTTCCTATATCCAACACCAGTGTTAAGTGATGGTTGCAAATGGAGGAACTATAAATTTCTCTCAAAAGTTCCATAATATCAAGCTAACCATGGGGGAATATGTATTGAATAGTCCAATGATTTCCATTCCAATGGGTGGTGATGATGTTGTACTAGTAGTACAATCTTTGGGGACAATAGCTTTCAATTTTCAAGAATTTTTCTTGAAATTTTTTTGGGAAGGAAAGGAATTTGAATTAAGGGGTATCGCAAGGAAACCAGGAATGATAATAAACTCTAATGGCATTACAAAGCTTCTGAAGAAACAGAAACGAGGCATAATTGCACAATTATGCTCACCAGGGATTCAAACATCGAAATCATTTATTTCTCTAAATATCCAAAAAGTCTTCGACAATCATTCCAAGATGTTTGAGACTCCCAAAGGCCTCCCACCTATTTGTGATCATGATCATGTGATTCACTTGATTCCGGGAAGTGTTCCTCCAAACATCAGGCCTTACAGATATCCTTATTCCCAAAAGAGTGAAATTGAACATATGGTTGCAGAAATTCTAGAGGCTGGTATAATTCAACCTAGTCAAAGTTCCTTATTTTCTCCAATAGTGTTTTTGCACAAGAAGGATGGACCACGGTGTATGTGTCCAGATTATAGGGAGATCAACAAGCTCATTATTAAAGGTAAATTTTCCATTCCTATCATTGATCAATTGTTGGATGAATTACATGGATCAATTTACTTCACCAAGCTGGATCTTTGTTCAAGATATCATCAAATTAGAATGAAGATTGAAGACATTCTGAAAACAACATTCAGAACTCATGAGGTTCATTATGAATTTTTTGCCATGTCTTTTGGCCTTACTATGCACCTTCCACATTTCAAGGTTTCATGAATTCCATTTTTAAACCCTTCCTTAGAAAATTTGAGTTAGTATTTTTTGATGATATACTAATCTACAACAAGTCTTGGAAGGATCTTGTTCAACATGTTGACAGGGTTCTCAAACTATTGGAGGAGAAACAATTATATGCAAAAACCTCCAAATGTTTCTTTGGAGTATAGGAGGTGGAATATTTGGTTCATATTGTATCTCATGAGCGTGTTAAGGTATACCCTAAACAAAATTAAATCCATTAAGGAATGGAAAATCCCCACAACCATAAAGCATCTTCAAGGATTTCTCAGGTTGACAGGGTATTATCATAAGTTTGTTAAGAATTATGGGAGACTAGCGGCACCTATAACAACATTATTGAAGAAAGATGCATTTTCATGGACTCCAGAAGAAACAAAGGCCTTTGAACATCTTAAAGAGGCAATGTGCCAAGCACTAGTCTTAGCTACACTAGACTTCACAAAAACCTTTATTGTGGAATGTGATGCCTCAGGAAATGGAATTGATATTGTTTTAATGCAAGAAGAAAGACCCATTGCTTTCGAAATTCGTGCAATCAAAGGAAAGTATTTACACAAAGCTATTTATGAGAAGGAAATGTTGGAAATACTACATACACTAAAGCAATGGAAACCTTACCTAATGGGAAGACACTTCAAGATAAAAATAGATCAGGATAGTCTTAAATACTTTTTGGAACAAAGGTTATCTTCATAAGAGCAGCAAAAATGGGGGACAAAGATATTGGGTTATGACTTTGAAATCATCTACAAAAAAGGGAAGCAAAATATTGTTGCAAATGCACTCTCAAGAAAGGATGACGATGTGGAAGCATTGCTTTGTGCCATTTATATTATCCAGCCTGAGTGGATAATCGAAGCAAGGGATGAATAGAAGAATGATGAAAAGGTGTGGTCACTCATTCAAAAGTTGCAGCAAGATCCCAGTACATCTGATACATTTAGCTAGAAAAATGATCCATTGTGGTACAAATACCACTTATCTCTTTGTAAGCATTTCCAAATCAAACAAAATATTCTTTTGGAATTGCACACCTCTCCCTTAGGAGGGCACTCAGGATTTTTAAAAACTTGTCATAGGGTCAAGAAGGAATTTTTTTGGGATGGCCTTAAAACTGATATTCAGAATTTTGTGGCAGAATGTTTGTTTTTCAAACAAAATAAAGTTGATACAATTAAGACCCTGGGTCTACTACAACCTTTATCCATTCTAATTCACCTTTGGGAAGAGGTCTCAATGGATTTTATCACAGGTTTACCCAAGTCTGAAGGAAAGAGTGTCATCATGGTGGTAGTTGATAGACTTACCAAGTATGCACACTTTTTTGCATTGTCTCATCCTTTTAAAGCTAGTATAGTTGCTATTGAATTTATGGAAACAAATCAAAACCTCCATGGAAATCCAAAGATTATAGTAAGTGACAGAGATCCCATTTTCACTCAAAATTTTTGGACGGAATTATTTTATTGTCTAGGTACTCAATTAGCTCATAGTTCATCTTATCATCCTCAATCTGATGGGAAAACTGAGATATTGAATAAATGTTTGGAAGGATACATTTGTTGCTTTATATTTGATAAACAAACACAATGGGTCAAGTGGTTACCTCTAGTTGAATGGTGGTATAACATTTCCTTCCATACTGTAGCAAAAATGACCCCATTTATGGCACTTTACAAATATGATCCACCATCCATCACATCATCTTAGAGAAAATTCTAAGTTTCAAGCAGTGGAAGATCACTGACCATCAACAATAAGTTCTCCAACTCTTAAAGGATAACCTCACTCTGGCGCAAAATCGAATGAAACAGCAAGCAGATCAGCATCGCAGTGAAAGAAGTTTTGATGTAGGTGACTAGGTATTTTTACGGCTACAACCATGCAAAAAAAATGTCGCTCAAGCAAGCTAATAAGGATAATAAATTATCACCCAAGAACTATGGTCCTTACAAGGTATTGAAAAATATTGGTACTATGGCATACAAAATTGGAGTTGCATGCATGTTCTTGAGTGCACCTAGTTTTTCATGTTTCATGATTAAAGAAGGTTGTCGGTGACAAGCTTCTAGCTCAAACAATGTTTCTAAAACTTAACGAAGAAGGAAAAAACATACTTGAGCTTGAAGCAATCGTGGAAACAAGAACCTAACAATTATGTAATCGATCAATTTCATATTTTCTCATTAAGTTGAAGAAATTACCCGTTGAATATTCCACATGGGAGGATGATACTTTTATAAAAAAGAATTCAAAACTACTCAAGCGTTGAGGACAACACTTTTTTGAAGGAGAGGGGTGTGTTAGGTCCCGATAATACTAGTGTATCCCCCTTATTTTTATTATTATGTACATGGAGCCCCTATATTGTTACAGTTGTGCCCCATAGAAGCCCACTATTGTTATTGTTGTGCCCTTATATTATTATTGTTATGTAGGCTCTTATTATATTGTGACCCCTTAGACTCCTATATATACAAAGGAGGTCTTGTCATTTGTATCATCCATGAATTGTTCATTTATGTAATGTAAAGGAGGTTTCCCCTCAAAGAGGATAATTTTTAAGTCGTTGATCTATCTATTTGTGAGCTAGTTGCGTAACAACAGTGATAGATCAATCATCAATCTTGAGGAACAATAAGAAGAGATTAGTAGAAAGTATGTTGATCAATCCAAGATAATGGAACTAGAAGCAGAGATTCAAAGGCTCGTGGCTAAAAATAAATATCAACGAATGCTGCTAACGTAGTATACCTAGGGGGGATATTATGGGGTACAGAGGGAGGTACCCAAGGGGATAATGTAATAATGTGGTAGTATATCTGACCTGCAAATATATGAAAATAGAAAATATGCCCAAAAATAACAAGATCTAAATATAGAAATTCTTCTCTTTATTAATCTCAAAACTCTTGAGGTAGGGTAACACCATACAATCACTCCTTAAGGAAGGAGAACACTCCACAGGTGATATGTTTGTCAATACAATAATCCTTCACATCTCTCAATGGGGAGTCTCTAACCTCTATATAGGCTTCATACATACAATACCATGGGTCATTACTTGGGTCTCTCAATACCATATATCTAATATAATGGTCTTATCACATTATTGCTAACTACTTGTGGTCCCTTACATGATGCGAGTTAACCACTTTATTTATTAAATATGGCCCATCACATTATTACATTATTCCCTTGGGTACCTCCCTCTGTACCCCATAATATCCCCCCTAGGTATAGTACAACTACAATGTTTGATGAAAAAGAGTGTGCTTACAGAGAAGAAATTTCAGATTTGAAAACTCGGCTGGAAGAAGGAAAGAAGATTGAAAATTGAATGAGGATTCATTATAATGAGTTGGAGGATGAATGCCAAAAATTGAAGGCTGAAGTAATTTCTACAAGAAAATAATTAGACCAATACATATCTAATGCACAAGCATCAACAAGAAAATATGAAAATGTTGGAGCAACTAGTGGTAGCAAGAAAAAGGAGAATAGTCAGCAAAATCACCAGCCATGCAAGAAGCAGAAAAATAAGTGAAGAAGGAAAAGGAATAAGAATAGAATTGGAAGATGTTATAACTATGGAATTCATGGACATATAGCTGCAATTTGCAGTAGTGGAGGGATCAAACTCCCTCATCAAAAGGAGCAACCAAAGGAGAAGCTACATCAAACCTTCATGCAAAGAATATCTCCATCCGTCAGCTATAATAGTTCTTTTTATGGTTATTTATTCACATGTAATGTTTTTGGCCATAAGGATATTGATTGTAAGGCACATGCAAGGAAGAGAAATCAGATCAATACAAGATATTAGTTTATTCCTCTATTCCTTGGTCACATAAGATTTTTTGCATGTGACAATGTTGGTCAAAAGGTCAAGGATTGAAAATTACCCATATGTTACAGGAGACTGAACCAAAGAGAGAAGAATATGTAAGGCCAACCACACAAGAAGAAGGAGAATCGGTAGGTAAAAGTTTGGAGGAGAAAAGAGAAACAAGGAACTCCCATAAAACACTAAGGCATGCATGGTATAAAGGGGAGCATATGGTTGCATCATGAGTTACATTTACATTCTTGGATGTGCAACCAAATATGGAAGAGTACATGAAGATAAATCTACATATTGCAAGAAATGCATGAGTTCAGGGGGAGTTCAAGAGTTTTGAAGTATTGATTTTAATTTCTGATCTATTCTTACTTTTAGCTTATCATCATTCAGATCAATCTTGGAGCAGTTGTATATCATTTTCTTTTTGATATTTTTGATCATGTGGCAGCGATATGGTTATTCTTATGTGCATTGTTTAGGTGTGATGGAGGATCACACACTCAGGGGGAGCATTTGTGATTCCAAATGGACTTGCAGAGTATTGGAATTTTTCTCATATGGAGGAACTTGTTATGCATATATTTGACATTGATTTGATACAAGGAAGAATTTGTTGCTACTACCATATATTGCAAGATGGTGTGCTTTGCATGACATAGTTGGTACATTGATAGTGCTCATATTGATAAATCTTATTTATGTCATATTTTGTTGTATATAGCTTCCATGGAGATCACATGATATGTTGGAGTTAGTTCATCTAGAGTATGCATATTATTGCTTATGTTTGCATTTCTAGATGAATCATTCATGTTGTTGATATGTATTAGATGGTTGAATCATATGTTTTTATTGTGTGGAGGGAGAGTATGATGTTGCTTATGATGTGTTGGATATTCATATGTTTGATTCATGTTGATTTATATTGATGTTTATTTATGGAGAGAATGTTGTTGTTCATTATGTTCTAGTATGATGGATGTTGTTGCATGGTTTTTTCTCTAATGGGAAGAGAGAATGTGTTGATGAATTGAGATTGAGTAGATGACGAATCTATGTTGTTGATGGTGTCATAGTGTAAAATCTTCTAATGTTATTGATGCTACTTAGTGCCTTTTGGGTACTTTCATATTGGCCACACATTGATGTTGCTGGAGAGATACATTTATTGGTTCATATGCTACTTGTTTATGTGCTTCTCACGACTTGAGTTGATGATATAGCATATTGTTGGTTGTTAATTTTCATGGATCTTCAATATGATGAGGATATGTATTTGCTGCTGCTATATGACATATTTCTACATTGTTGTTATCAATTAATTTTATTGTCGATGCACATGTGGAGCATGGTGGATGCTATTGGTTATCGTGATCATGTTGCAGGATATTCATTGATGGGATGGTCATGGTAAAGGTTTTGAGTAACCATGCACTGGCATATTTTTTGGATTGTACTTCTATTTTTTCTGCTACATATAGAGAAAATATGTCCTTGCTCATGGAAGTGTTGTACGTGATGCATATTTCATGGATTATACTATTGTTGTTGGTGCCATATGGATCATATATCATAGCTCATTGATGCCATGTACTCATGTTATTTCATGTTTTTGGCATGTATAGAAGAGAGCACCATTGTGTGCAGTTATAAAAGCCATGTATTGTCATTGTGTCATATTTTGGGTGTATTGCTCATGGAGAGGCGCATGGTGTCTAGTATGTCTTGTCATTAGCTATGTATGGGTCAATGGAAGTCCAAGTCATGTATTATTTTGTATATCATTTATGTAGCCCCATTACATTGGGTGCATGATGTAAACTTGGTTCCATAGAAGTCTTGGTTGGTGATAGGATAGTTTATAGAGGATTCATATGTCAGTCCTATGTATTTGTCACAACCATGTATTTTCTCCATGAAGCATTGTATGTATTGTACTTCATTGTATACGTTGTCCAAAATTAGTTGGAGCCATGGTTCACGAAGAGTAGTCTCTTGCACATGGAAAGGAGGATCATTGCAGCAGGAAGATGTGTTTCTACAATAGCAGAGAGAGTGTGATTGTAGCTTCATTACAAGCTTAGGGGAAGCATTTTCAATTTTCAGAGATTGCATGGCATTGACTTGAGACTTGTTGGTGGTTGGTTTCCTTGTTTTACATGATTATCTTACAGGAGATACTTTTTTAGTCTGCATTGACATGGTGTTGAGTATGATAGGTGTAGTACTTCTCTCATTCAGCACATTATTGGCATTGTCTTTAGTGTTGGTATGGCCCTTTTCCATTGATCTTAAAGACGAAGAGAATTTGAATGGATAGAGATCAGCCTCAGATGTTGGAGATAGGATTGAGATTGACATCAATGCCAAAGTGGGAGCTTGTTGGCATTGTAGTGATGGAATTGATGTCAACAGGGTCATGGTGCTACTTATTATATGCCTTATGTCAACGTGATGATATTAGTGGTGCTCACAACATGTGATGAGTGTTTTTCTTATTGGTCTTGTTGGTGGCCATGTAGGTTTTAACCCCGTACAGAAATTACCTGCATACAAATTCTAAATCACAGGAAAAATAAAAATGCGAGAGCATAACACATAAAACACATATACACAGAGATTTCCCACTGGATCCCAAAACTAAGACTACCAGCTTGATTTTTCATTATTGTTCCTTTCAATGTTATAATACATATTTATACATGCCAAAGCATCCAATACCATGGACCGAAAACCATCGCCTCCAAAAACATGTGTGAAAATCATGCACAAAACCATAGGTGGGTTTGCCCATCCTAACATAGGGTCCAAAACCAAAATTTTCCAGGGGTTATAGGTATGCCTCAAACCCCCTGTGACCCCTCGCTCCCCCCCTCTGCACAGTCGGCACAATGAAGGGGGGCTCCGCCCTCCCTCTAACGCCTTAGTTAACTACGTGGGCTAGTCATGGAAAGAATATAACACAACCTAATAGTTCTGACGATGTTGAATTAATTGCCGATTGAAATGGTTATACCACCAACATTATCCCTAAACGTCGGTTATACCCTTCATATTCGCGTCCAACATTAATTGTAACAGTCACCCTTGATGGTTTAGCTTGGCAGGGTAGATAAATTTAGGGGATATGCTAACTTTAACTGGAGTTAATTATCAGTTCACCAAATTTGGTGGAGTATCCCTAGGGGATATTGCCTAAATGCACTCTAGGAGCCGTTTTCGACCAGAGAGAGTGAAACAAAAGGCTAGCTAGGCTAATTGGAGACTTTTGAAGCCATTGGAATAGTCTAGAGAAGCTGAGCAAGTCATATTCATAGAAATTTTCATCCAGAAATAATTTGGAGCTCAGGGCCACCAAGAGTTGGAGGCAGTTGTAGGAGCTAACAATAATCGTTCTCGCAAGCCAATAGTCATTCCTGACTGTAATGAGAATTCTGAATCCATTGCAGGGATTTGCAGAAGAATTTGAAGAATTCTATAGGTCGAGATGCTACAGGGAAGTTTAAGGAAGCCTAGTGCCAACCATGGAGGAAGGCCTAATTTGGGAATACAGTGATCATTTTGAGCAAATGATCAGTCTATTTTCAGTGTCTGATATGTGTTGGAGATAGTAGATGAGTTTTCAGTGACAGTTAAAGAATTATGAAGGAGTTAGTGCCATCAAGAAGCTCAGGGTAGCTTAGAGCACTAATTGAAGGAATCAATTCTAAGGGAGCTTAGATTTGTTTACATAGTGATGACAACCATGATGGGGATATAGATGGTATTCTCAGCCCATTGGTTCAGTTCAGTAACCTTTGGAGTTAAGTGTGGAACTTGTAAGAGAAACTTTGCCATAATCCCAAAGAGCGAAGTCAAGATGACAAAAGCTCAAGGAGACGTAACCCACAATATTTGGGTGAACTCCTAGATTAAATTTGTTGTTATGTGTGGTTGTTTATTTGTTGTGTTATGTGGTTGTTATATGTGTTTAATATTAGTAGAAACAAATGGAGTTAAAGTGCTTAAATAGTTAAAAGAAAAAACACATACACCTGTTTCAAGTATTTAATTATGCAAATGTCATATATAAGCTAGATCATTTATTTGTTTAACTGAGTTCGAGGTTCTTGTAAGCATAGCAAAATATCAAATCCCCATTCAGATAAAAAATAGACCATTGGGCATGGTGTCAAAAGGTCAATCTCAATGAAAAGTTCTAACAATTGGTGGTAAACTAACAAGAATAAAAGGCATAAAGATAATGTTCATTTAGACATTAATAAAGATGGTGGGAAAAAAAAGATAATAGTCCATTACACAAAGCATGCAAGTGAATTTTGTGCAATTTTAGAAGAGAAAGTGATACATTTGAAATGTATAATTTTAGAGCATCTGACTGTAGGTGAATTCTACTATATTATATTGATCTTAGTTTCAAACATGAGGAAATAACATTAATGAAATTACTAAGAATACTGATTGATAAAAAATATAAAATCTCTAATATGCAAGCTTAGGTACTTCTATCCCAAAATATTTCATTAATATCAAAGAAATATGCACAATATAAGTCCATATTTTCCAGAAAAAATCCAACTCTTCATCCTCTCTTGACATGAACTTTATAAGAAAAACATACAAACTTTAGATCCAAAATATCTAGAAAAACCCAACTAACAAAATATTATGAAGATCTAGATAACTAAAATAAAAATAGAAGATAATCTCTAATTTAATCTATATAGCTTCTTGTATTCTTTATCTTTGAACCTGGACACATATGGTAGAAATATTTTGAAAGATGCCTCAAGCTACTTGCTGATTTCTTGGAGAGAATTCTGAAAATAAATCACCAAAAATCAAAGTAATCTGGAAACTGCTACCTGAAAGCTAGGTTCTACCCTTATCAAAATAGAAAATCCTCGAGTTTGATCTATTCTCATGCTATGCTATATTTCTAAACCTGATTTCAACCTTGTACTAAAGAATCATTATCTTTAACCCACTTGTCCATATATTCTAACTTTAGGTACTAAATTTGCTAGTTGGCACTACGAAAAAATACAACAA
The DNA here is from genome assembly GCA_000404065.3 of Pinus taeda. Classification (NCBI taxonomy): domain Eukaryota; kingdom Viridiplantae; phylum Streptophyta; class Pinopsida; order Pinales; family Pinaceae; genus Pinus; species Pinus taeda. The sequence continues at coordinate 41,293 of APFE030911970.1, read as the reverse complement.
TATGATTCTTTCACCAAAATTGAGAAATATCGTTGAAGTGATAAAAAATAGACCCAAAAAATCGTTCCACCATTCAATTTCATCAAAAATTCATAATTTTTGTTGAGCTTTATCTTATCCTTTACACTTTCTGGGAAAAATACCTATATTGTTCCAAAATTGTGTTTTAATGCTTGCAAAAAGATATCTTAAGTATTTCTCATTTTGGGATAAATTCTTCTGCCTATGCAAGAAGATCCATTTAATCCTATACTATCATTGATATTTTCATTCTCCTTCCCTTTTTATAATAGTCATTGCAACTTGTAGGGTTTCTTTGCCTTTACTAGTTTCCTGTGCAGTATTTGTTTTGAATTTCTTTGCAGGGGTCTTGTTTTTAGCTTCAACATGTCTTACTTCTTCCTCTTCATCAACAACTATGGTGTCTATAAGATCAAGATTAAATTGAAATTTTAATTTCACTCTCAATTTGTTGGTGGGTCTTATGTACAGTCTTCTTAAATACTTTGTTTTCCGTTCTTCTATTTCGTAGCACCTACCTTTTCCCTCTCTTGCTTGATGAGCTCTATTTCTTTAGCTAATTGGTCTTTATTTTGATGTCTCAAAGATATTCTTTTATAAACCTTAATTTTTTTTCCTTCATTGTATCTTTTTCACGCTCTTTAATGGGAATCTTTTGACTAGTTTCAATCTTGCATCTTAGGTTTTTGAAGACTGTCCTACTTCACTTTCTCTTTGTATTTTAGGAAAATAATTTTTCTACCTTCTCCTTCTAGGATGTCTAATTTTTGTGTTCAGTTCATGAGTATTAAAAATCATGATTAACCCATGGTGATAAACAAGATATGTATGCAAAATTGTTCTAGCCCTAGCTTTAGTGACCATCTTTAACAGGATTTGATGCAAGAAATGCAAATTCTTTTTATGGAAACAAGCCAGATGAATCAGAAAAATCATATGGTAAATATATAATTTAGAGTACCTGCCCTCGCATGTGAAGAACATATGCACCATTCTGAAAACCTTATTCCACTCAGGCTTCAACAAGATGTAATGAATGCCTCTTCTCCAATAAGGATTTTGGCAGTCATCCTTCACAAAGAAATTTATATTAACTCCTTGCACCATATTTTTCTTAAAACACTTCTCACCATAAGATGATGTTACTGTTTCTTCTGCAATGGTCTCCTCTATCACTCTATAAATCTAACCCTTGAACCCTATCATGAGTAACATCAAAGGTGTTTATAAATTATGTGGTTAAATTCAAGTCATAGACATTGAACAAGTAAATCAGTTGATCCCGGCCTGCGTTCATGGAAAGTGACAATACTTTGTCATATTCTTCCAACCACTCAGGTCCATCAGGTTCATAACATTTGACATGTCCACTTTTCCTCATCTCCCAGGCAATGAAAACATCCGAACTAACAACCTCCCTTGAAAATAGGAACATAAACCTTCCAACACTACAAAATGATGTTTGAACAACGTGTTGTAGGCTTATGTGAGAAGAAAACGCCTTAAAACACCCTCTCGATTTATCCCACATATCTAGGTTTCTGGAGAAGTATCTTCAATTACGTAAAGTGCTTACATGAAACTGATTTTCATATCACCGCAAAAGCATTTTGTAGCACTCCTTTATAAAGCAATACAAAATATTTATCATTTAACTTCTAAATCACATTGGGTGCCAATTGGACACAAAATCCCCTTTGATACTGTTGAAGGGTTACTTTATCTATCCACACAAATTTATTGTATCATGATGATTACACAAAAACTGTGACTCAAACTAGCTCCTTCACCTTAAGGATCTCCTCATCTAACCTTTACATCAGGCCTGAAAGTGACTTAACAAGGCTTAAAACATAATTTATTTTTCAAATAAATTTTAAAATTTTGCAAATGCAAAAAATAGTGCTGACATGTTTAATATGAACATATGTAAATATATACATAAGGTCAACTAGTTTTAGTGATTTTGTCTGATCCTATCTAATAGAGTCTTGACGGTGTTGGACCCACCAATATTCAGGGGATCTCCGTGGTATGAAGTCCCAACTAGACCTCACACTGTTTGGTGTAGGAGTCCCATCCAGTATGATGGCCTGGTTTCCATTATCTTAAATGTTTTCCTTAGCTCTTTCTTGTTAGCACATGAGAGTGGTATGCTTCATCTTTGAACAATGAGGTTCACATGCCTGGTGAGTGCTAGTGTTACTTGTGTCAAGGTCCTTTCACCATGGAAAAAGAGGGTGGAAGTGAGTCTCCAGTTGAAAGGGAAAAAGTCCCAACTTTGTAAGAAACACACAACACAACAGGACATGCACAATTTCTGGAGGAGTAGTCCAAACAAATGCGGCAATCATGACACACAAGAGAAGATAGCACATAGAACACCCAGTGGAGTAGTCTACATGAATGTGACAGTTGTTATAACAAGTTTATAGGAAAGTTTTTTTTTGATGTCTGGTGAAGAAACCCACGTGGGTAGAACAACGTTAACAACTCATACAACACATTTTCATAAATATATGTATTAGAGCAATCGAAAGAGTTCAAATGTTTAACACAAATTAAAGAAACATGCATTATAAGTGTTCAATATTAATCTCACAAAAATTTACAATACATGTGTGAAAACGTGTTGGCCTATTATCAAGCTTCTTAATTAAGCAAAATTTCCAAGACACATTGGTACACCATACATCACTAACCCTGTAAGAGGGCATTGGAGCCACTGCTCACTCCTCAAAGAGAATAATATAGGATTTGAAGGCTATGTGGGAGGAGCCAAGGTGAAAATTCTTTTCATGTACAAATGAGGGGGCATTTATAACCAAGGGTAAAATTGCCCCTTGTGACTGTTCGATTTCCCTCATGACTATTTTATTTATTTGACTCTTCAACTTTAAATGACTCTTCGTATGACATGTGGGTCTCTTGGACTTCCACGTTACATGACATTGATTTACATAGTATGGCCCATAGTAGCGATGTGGTCGACATGATTCATGACACGACTCAACATGATAGTGCTAGTATGTCCATGCTTGCTACTGATGTTCATGTCGAGATGCAACGCTGCTGAGTGATGGATATGCTCCTGGTGTATTGTAGCTTCACCTTTGCATGGCAAGGTGTACAAATTCTTTGACGGTCTTAGTGTTTGCTTGATGTTGCATGTGTATGTTTCTCCTTTTCTTGTAATTTGGCATGATTCACATGTTCGTCCATTCATGAACAAATATCCTCACATGTTCGTATGTTCGTGAAAAAATCTCCTCGCATGCTTTGTCTGTTCATGAGAAGACATCCTTGCATGCATTGTTCATTCAGCCGTTCATGAACAAATATCCTTGCATGTTCTCTCCTTGTTCATCTCGTCCATCATTGCGTCATGTCTTATCCATGTACCTATATCTATAATCACTCATGACAAGATGACATCAAATCCATAAAACTCCTAGTGTACCATCATGAATTGTCGTGTGCTTTTGGATGCAGGTGACCAAGAGAGAAGACAAGGCTACGACACTAAGCAAGGAATATTTCAAGCTGGGATGTGGGCTCCAGACACCACCAATGAAAATTGTACAGAAGTCACTAGGAGACTGAGATGGAAAATCTGAATCAACATTGATTGTCTATGAGATCTGGCTCAGATGGCAGGAAAATTTGTGCAATTTATTGGCGGAAGCAGTGCAGGCATTAGAGGGGCTTGGTAGAAAAAACTACATAATTCCTCCAGGGAGATGGCAGTGGGTTACAGGAGGCTTGCCTGGAAAAAATGTGCATTTTGTTCAGGGAGCTGGCAATGGGATGCGGGATTGCTAGTGACAAAAACTACGCAATTACTGGGAGGCTAACATGCTGAACACCTCTCCATAGTTTTTGAGTTGAGCAAGTTGCTATGCAGCTGAGGGACTGCTCATGAAATATGCACAGTTTTCTGGGTGAGAAGTTGGTCGGTTGACTAGGTGGCTAGTTGGAAAAACTACACAATTTTTTGAGGGAGACATATTTGGACACTGGGTGTCTGTCTAGCCTATCTGCACAGATTCCTCAGTCAACAGAGTGAGAAAAGTTTGCAACTTTTGAGCAATTTTTTAGGGGACTAATTCCCAGGGTCACTACCTTTTCAAACTCTCTAGTTGACCATCAAGAGGGTTGGTTTTCATGCTTGCAGGAAACACAAATTGAAATGGCTTGTTGGACACTTTTGCGTTGTTCCGGGTGACAATCGGTCGAGTCGATTTTGGGGTGGAGGTCTGACTGTTGGAGGGTGGTCTGATCATCAGAACTTCAGTAAAATAACTAAGTGTGCAAGTGATTGAATTTGTGCATATGCGACCTTGTGAACACACACTCAACATGACTTGATGACAAGATGCCTCAAACCATCAAGACAACATATACTCAAGGTGATTGACCGGTGGTGCGAGTGATAAGCGTGACGCTTGTGATAGATCATTGATAGACCATGACGAAACTTCTGTGATAGTGCATACAACTCATGTGTGAGAATAGGGATGTTTACAAAGTGAATACAACTTATACACACGAAGTGGAACCTTGTGCATGACCATAACATGGCTACAAGTGTGACATTGTGACCAACATTTAAAAAGTTGTTCGTTGAACGATCAAGCAAGGAGGGTGAAAAGACTCAACATGAGATTGCAAGGTGAGCCCAAGTGCTTGCAAGCATCAAGTAAAAATCCAAGGGAGGCTCTAAAATTTGATGCAGGCCAAAATTTTGGAGGGTGTTATAGCCGCTACAATAATTGGCAACAATTTCCAAATTCTCTATTTTGGTCCATTTACAGCACAGGTCCATGGTCCTTCAAGGAGTACTGAATCATTGTGTGGGTTACTTCAGCTTCCCCACTTAACCCATGGATAGACATGGTTAACCTTTTGCCAACTCAATCAAACACAACAACAGGTTTCAACTTTATCATAGTGTTTCAAAATTGGGAAGGGTGGTATGGCTCGCGAGGTAAAAAATTTTAGAGTATAATTTTTCATCTCTGGTGTTGCTTTGCTACCAGCAGGCCTGGACAATACCCCAATAGAGTCATGCATGAACACATGCATTTCTCCACTGCCAGTGAGCCTGATCAGTACCCTAGTGGAGTTGCATGGTTCACCCCTCTACGCAGGAAGCCTTTCTCTTCTTTTAGCTTTGTATTTTTTAAAGAGGATTGTGCATAGGCACTTATTTATTTTTTGGGGCAGAAGAGGGATACCAAATTATTGAAAGTTCCTTTAGAGAAGCATGTAAGACCTTTGACATAGGTTTCCTCATTTATATTTTCCCCTTCTCCATTTCTATTAGTTGGGTAAGCTTGAACACACAGAGCAGAAAGTTGAGTACAGGCATGGGGTTTCCTTGTGTTGACACAAGTTCATGGTTGGACCAAAGCTTCCCTTGTAGATGTCTTGTATTTTTTGTCAAGACTTCATCGGCCAAAGGTTACAACCAAGCATATAAAAGACAGACACATGACTGGCCAAGTGTTGAAGTGTCACAAGACTCTTTAGATCTCAACCACATACTTATTCAAAAGCTAGAACTCAGTAAAGGGCAACACTTATTTACAAAAAACCAAAAATAACAGGATACTAAACAAACAAAACAAAATGAAACATAAATAGTAAGAAAGAAAGAAAAGCAAAACAATAAGCAGCAAACAGACTGATGTACATGGCGCAGGGCGCGACCTGACCTACTAAAAATAATGTTTGAGATCTTGGTCATTAAGAGGAAGATTGTCAATCTTCCCGTCAAGTGATTGCATACGTTCCATGTGAGGGCCAAGATTCTCATGAACCAGTATTAGAATATTAGGTTCCGCTACCAGAGCTTGATGGTATCCCAAAAGACCATTAGGTGAAGACAACATTCCTACATCAGATACTGCACATGACATAGGCTCCAATGATGGCATGGGGTAGTTGTTTTTTTTTCCGGGAGCAGTTCAAGTTTTGAAAATCAATGTATAAATGGATTTCCCTATATTTCTTACGTATATTACTTAAATTAGAAACCCATGTAACATAATGAACTTTGTAAGTGATCCATGCATCCAACAACTTAGTCAGTTCTTTCTGTACAAGGGGTTTAAGCGTCATATGTATTTTACCCAGTTTTTGTTGTAATGGCTTGATTCCTTCTTTGATTGGAATTTTATGTTGGATTATATGCATGTCACATGTACTTAGGCCATCATATTCCCACACGGGCACATCTTGGTACTGTTTCAACAAGCGTACAAAAACTTACCAGTCCTGTGGTGTGCCGCGCATATTGGGACTGACGAACTTTAGATCTTGATCTATTCCCAGGTTGATCTATTCATTCCCCATGGTTTAACTATGGGTTTTCCTATTTCTTGCCCCTTGAAGGCGGTTCTACAAGTCATAGAGCCTATTGAGAGAAACCGCATCCTTGGGGATGAGCTTGCCTTTCTTTCCATCAGCTACAACTTGCAAGGACTACTTGTGCTCATCTTCATTAGCTACTGCATCCTTGAAGGCATCAGGGTTGTATGTGAAGTGCAATATCTATTGATCATCACCAAAAGAGCATAACTTAGTTATGTTATCAGTGATAGAAGGCTTATACAAAATTTCGACAGTAAATCTATCCCTAAGAAGTGACATGCTAGTAGTTGAATTTGCCAAAGCATTGGTAGCTGCATTATGTGTTCTTGGTACAAAACTGATATTAAATTTGGAAGTTAGATATCAGTTGCCATACCTCTTGTTGGTAACTTTTGAGATGAGGTGATAAACAGTGAATGGTGTTACGTACCTGTCGTACCGCTATTTCCAAATCACCTACCAGATTGAGCATGACCACATTAAGGCTAATGGGTTTATGCAAGCCCAACATGAGTGCTTCATATTCAATAATGTTGTTTGTGCAATCAAACTCCAAGCGACTTGAAACCAAATGTTTCATATTTTTTGGGTCGATCAAGATACACTTGGCTCATGAGCCATCCTATATCTTTGATCCTTTGAAGTACATGGTCCACAAATCATCTGTACACTGACACTTCGATGCACTTGGACTAATGCTACTCGTATTTCTACTGCTACTAATGTTACAATGAACTGTACAAGTTTCATTTCCATTAGTTGGGTAAGGAAGCAGAACTAATGGCACGTCTAGTGGGGTTGGAGCTGGCCATGTGAGATAACACCCCAACATTGTTTCCAAGAGGCAGTTTTTGAACATGAGCTTTGCGAAGGCCAACAATTTGTTCTTGCCATTAATGGGAGTGACATTGTGCCTCATGTATCTCTTGGATAACACCTAGACTTGATTATTTTTTCCCTTGTATGGGAGCCACATGTGTGACCAATCTATAGCAAAGTATCTGTTTAGCTTTCTTGACCAGTCTCTGCTGAGTAGTAAGCCATACGGTATGTCCACGACAATAATGTTTATGCACAGGTGAACTTGATTGTCATGAGATAGTCGGAAAATTACATCCCGAAGTTCACCAATGGATGGTAATGATGTCTAATTGAGTTGGATGATTTGTGCAGATGTCTTGCTCCTTTGGGCATTGATCTTTTTGGCAATGGAGAGTGGCATGACGTTGGCTGCCACACCAGAATCAACTAAACAGTTGTGAACATTACAGTTAAATATATCAAATTAAAGTGGGAATGGAGGGAAAATAATTTTTCCTTCTTCCATTTGGAGTGTCTTTATCACAGTTGAAAGTGGTCTGGAAGGTGTGCTTACTCCCTTCTTGGTAGAGGTTTCACTATCCGTTGATGTCTACCCTAGTGCATGCAACAAGATGTCCCACTGGTTTTGGATCTTAGCCAACTCAAACAAATTGATGTTTGCATGAGTCTTCTTCATATCTTCCACAATATTGTAACCAAGGGTGGGTAGGCTCATTGAGATGTTTTAAGTTAGACTGGTGTTCGTGTTGTCCGTTGGAGTGTTCTGCAGTTTGTTTCTCATGGACATACTCTTTTCTGTTGCTGGCTTCATGGGCTTACTTTGTGTTTTCTTCTTTGGGATGATTGGTGGATGAACCTTCTTCATAATTTTTTTTAGCTTTTATCGTATTTCCCTAATTGTACGGGGAGCCACTTGACTTCTAAGATTGTATCGATCATTTTTATTTTGGGGATGCTTCTTAGTGTTTGTCTTTTGCGCTGGTTGTAAGCACTGATACATGTTGATCACCTGCCTAGCGCTTGATGTGTAATCAGGTGCAGTGTCTTGGTCATCATTTGCGTCTCCTAGCTGGCCCTACGTACTTCTCACTATGTTCAGTGCATAGTTGCATACTGAGCCTACAACTCATTTTTCAATTAGAACATGACCCTTCCAAGTGATCGTCTTCATGGAATGAGAAAAAATCATTGTTCATGCACCGTTCTAACTAAAACACTAAGCTAGAGCTCTGCATAGTTTTAATCAAGAAGTTTTTGTTGCCTAATGACATGCTTCCTTGTTGTTTTCTAGGTGACATGCGGCTCATAGATGTGTTGATTGTTCATTGTTTGAGCTCAGAAACTTCTATTGTCAAGTTTTTAAAGAGATGAGTAAGGGTTACAATCATTTGCTTCCTTGTCTTTACCCTTTCTCGATGCAACCTAGGGTTCCCTTCTTGCATCTCTAGAGTCCTTCGCTAGTTCATCATCGTTGATGACTCCAATTTCACGCAAGTCCTTCTCTCCAATGATTTCCTCTTCACAGTTTTCTAGTAATGTTGGTTTTGCAGATTGCTTAATGAACTAAAAAATGGTGGTTGGTAGTGCGGACGTGTAGTAGTCAATAGTGATGGAGTCATGAGGTATTTTTCTACTGCAAACTTATTAAATATTCGAAAAAACCTTTGATTGAAATATTTTACCTTTTCTTTCGACTTTATTTTCAGACAGCCCGAATCTTTGAGTAACATGGTCGAGGTCTTCTCATCAGTGAAATTTTCCAAAAATACCTATTTGAACATAACCCAATTATGGATGGAGTTGATAGGAAGGTTGTGATACCATAATTTTACATAGCCATCCAAGGTACATGAAAACAATCTGCATGCAATGTCATCATAGCGCACCTCGAGTGTCTACAAATGTAGGTAGAAGTTTTCCAAGTGGTCTTCTACCTTCATTGTGCTATTAAGGTCATACTTTATGAGAATTATATCTAAATGCTTTGGCATCTTGTGCAATGCACTTTGGAGAGCCAATGGTCCCTGAGTCATTCATCCTAAGTTTTGCTCAACCATGTCTTCTTCTTCTTTATCCTCCTCTTTCTCTTCAGAATCTGACGGTTCTGTCTCTCAGTATGTTGATTCATCTCTGCCTCTGACTCCTCCATTGCCTTCCCCTCCGCCTCCTCCACCAGAATCTGAGCCCAAGATCATGCAGGTGTCTCGTTCTACCTCTCGAAAGACTAGAGGTTCTTCTCTATTCTCAACAACTTCTGCTAGACCTTCAAGTATGTTAAGAACTATTTCTTCCATCGATGATACAACAACCATTGTGGTACTGGTTTTTAGCTTTCTTGATGCATATGGAAGATGTTGTATTCCACGGATTAGTCTGAGTGCTTTTGCGAACTGATGGGTGATAGGACGAATAGAGCAAAGGTGCTGATATGAAATTTTGTGTTCACGTCTAGGAGGTGAGGAGTAACCAACTTCAGAGTCATGCGTAGGTGAGAGGGAGTGTGAGTTATTGCCTTGACCAGATGATTGATGAGTGGGGGTCAGACTACATTTAGCCATAAACAACTGACAGCCCTCCTTCTAGCGCCATAAATGTTGACAGTGCTGGACTCACCAACATTCAGGGGATCTCCTTGGTATGAAGTCCCAAATAGATCTCACACCATTTGGTATAGGAGTCCCATCCGGTATGATGACCTAGTTGTCATTATCTAAAATGTTTGCCTTAGCTCATGCTTGTTAGCACATGAGAGTGGTTTTCTTCATCTTTGAATATTGAAGTTCGTGTGCTTGGTGAGTGCTAGTGTTACCTGTGTCAAGGTCCTTCCACAGTTAAGCGCGCTTGAGCCAGAGGAGTTCTGGGATGGGTGACCTCCTGGGAAGTCCTGGTTACCGGGTGCAAGCCCTGAAAGTGATGATTGATGCTATGTGATTCGTTCTCCACATTTCACTAGTTTCAATCCCACTTCTTCACCCCTGTGAGCATCACCCGATGCAATGAGTGCTAAGTGAACTATTCAAAAATCATGAGAAATTAGTCAGTTACGACTACCTCTCATGGAAATGGTCATACGTTTGAATGACTTACTTAACGCAGTTGAATCCCAAAAATGATATCTAATATAATGCACTGCGTAATCCCCCATACTTAAAGTCCCAACTCTGTCAGACACACACAACAAAATAGGACATGCACAACTTCCAGAGGATTAGTCCACACAGATGCGGCAGCCACAATACACAAGAGAAAATAGCACGTACAACACCCAGTAGAGTAGTCTACGCAAGTGTGATGGTTGTTATAACAAGTCTAAAGGAAAGTTTTTATCTGATGTCTGGTGAGGAAACCCATGTGGGTAGGACAACATTAACAACTCATACAACACATTTTCGTGTATATATGTATTAGAGCAATCGAAAGAGTTCAATTGTTTAACACAAGTTAAATAAGAATGGATTACAAGTGTTCAAGATTAGTCTCACAAATAGTTACAATACATGTGTGAAAATGTGCTGGTCTGTTATCAAACTTCTGAATTAAGTGAAAGTTCCAAGACACATTGGTACACCATACATCACTAACCCCATAAGAGGGGCATTGGAGCCATTGCTCACTCCTCAAAGAAAAGACTACAGACTCTCAAGGCTAATATGTGGGAGGAGCCAAGGTGAAAATTCCTTTACATGTACAAATGAGGGGGTATTTATAGCCAAGGTTAAAACTGGCCCTTGTGATTGTTCGACTTCCCTCAAGTCTGTTTGACTTATTTGACTCTTCATCTTTACATGACTCTTCATATGACATGTGGGTCTTTTAGACATCCATGCTACATTACATTGATTTACAAAGTATGGCCCATAGTAGTGATGTGGCCGACATGACTCATGACACGACTCGACATGACAATGTTGGTATGTCCATGCTACTGCTGATGTGCATGTCAAGTTGCAGTGATGCTAAGTGATTTATATGCTCCTCGTGTATCATAGCTTCACCTTCTCATGGAAAGGTGTGTGGAGTCTTCGATGGTTTTAGTGTTCACTTGATGTTGCATGTGCATGTTTCTCCTATGCTTGTACTTTAGCATGATTCACATGTTTGTCCATTTGCAAAAAAATATCCTCGTATTTTCATCCATTCGCGAAAAATATCCACACATGCATCGTCCATTTGTGAAAATATCTCTTCACATGCATCATCCATTCATGAGAAAATATCCTTTCATGCATTGTTCGTTCATCCATTCATGAAAAAATCTCCTTGAATGTGCTCTCCTTATTCATCCTGTCCATCGTCGCATCATGTTTTATCCATGTACCGATATTTGCAATCTCTCATGATGAGATGACATCAAATCCATAAACCTCCTAGTATACCATGATACATTGTCATTTGATTTCAGATGTATGTGAGCAGGAGAGAGGACAAGGCTACAAAACTGCGCAAGGTAGATTTCAAGTTGGGATGCGAGCTCTAGACACTGCTGGTGAAAATTGCGTAGAACTCACTAGGAGATTGAGATGGACAATCCGGATCAGGAGTGACTGTCTGAGGGATCTGGCTCAGATGGTGGGTAGACTTGCGCAAATTTTTGGGGGAAGCAATGCAGGCAGCAGAGGGGTTTGGCAGAAAAAACTGTGCAATTCCTTGGGGGAGCTAGAAGGGGGTCGAAGGAGGCTTGCCGGGAAAAAATGCGCATTTTTTCAAGGAGTTGGCAACATGTTGCAGGATTGCTGGTGACAAAAACTACACAATTGCTAGGACGTTGACTTACTAAACACCTTTGCGTAGTTTCTGAGCTCAGTGGGTTGCTGGGAAGCTAAGGAACTACTCATGAAATATGTGTAGTTTTCTTGGTGAGTAGCTAGGTGGCTTGCTGGAAAAACTGCACAAGTTTTTGAGGGAGACAAGGACAGATAATGGATGTCTATTTGACCTGTCTGCCTTGTTTCCTCAATCAGCACAGTGGGCAAGGTCTGCGTCTTTTGCGTAATTTTTGAGAGGCGTCAATCTCCGGGGTCACTGCCTTGTCAAATTCTCTGGTTGACCAACAGGAGGGTTGGTTGTTGTGCTTGCAAGCAGTGGATATTGAAATGGCTTGTTGGACACTTCTACGTTGTTCTTGGTGACAGTTAGTCTAGTCGATTTTGGGGTGGAGGTCTGGCTATTGGAGGGTGATCCGGTTGTCAGAACTTCAACAAAATGACTAAGTGTGTGAGTGAGTGAATTTTTTCATACACAACCTTGCGAACACACACTCAACATGACTTGACAACAAGACGCCTCAAACCATCAAGACAAGATATACTCAACGCGACTGACTGATGATGCAATCGAAAAGCGCGACACTTTTGATAGATCGTTGAACGACCATGATGAATCTTGCGTGATAGTGCATACAACTTTTTGTGTGAGTACGATGGATGTTTACATAACGAATACAACTTATACACACAAAGTGAGACCTTGTGCATGACTAGAACATGGCTGTAAGCGTGACATTGTGACCATCATGAAAAAAGATGTCTTTTGAACAGTCGAGCAAGGAGGGTGCAAAGACTCAACATGAGCTCGCACGATGAGCCCAAGTGCTTGCAAACATCAAGTAAAAATCCAAGGGAGGCTCCAAAATTAGATGCAGGCCAAAATTCTGGAGGGTGTTGCAGCTGCTACAACATAGAGGTAAGTCAATTGGTTTAAGTCATTTCAGCTGATGTTATCTAGTCAAGGTAAATCGACTAGTTTGAGTTGTTTTGACTGATCTTACCTAATTGAGGTAAGTCATCTGGTTTGATTCATTCTAACCAATCTTCACTAATCAAGGTAATCTTATTCTTTTGAGTCATTTCAACTGATCTTATCTAGTAAAGCTAAGTCCACTAATTTGAGTCTTTTCAACTGATATGATCTAGTTTAGCTAAGTCAATTGATTTGGGTCATTTCGACTGATATTATTTAGTGGAGATAAGTTGAATAATTTGATTTGTTTTTACCAATTTTATCTAATCAAGGTAAGTTAATTGGTTTGATTCATTTCGACTGATCTTATATATTCGAGGTAAGTTGACTAGTTTGAGTCATTTTGACTGATCTTATCTAGTTAAGGTAAGTTGACTAATTTGGGTTGTTTTGACTAATATTATCTAGTCAAGGTAAGTAGACTAATTCAATTCATTTTGACTGATCTTATATAGTCAACATAAGTTGGCTAGTTTGGAGCATATATTACCATTTCCTGAATCGAAAAAATTATGATATGGCATAATATTTGTGTGTGAAACCAAGGAGGGGGATGGTGGATACTACACCTATAACCAAGTTAAATAGGGAAGCCAAGGTAATCCAATTAATGAATCAATACTTTCTAGAGGATTGAAACTTTACTCAAAGCTATTCCTAGGAAGATAAGCTGAAATTCATCCAGCGTGTCACTAAGTGTTGTCGTTGCTACAACACCCTCAAAAATTTCTCTACATTTGAATTTTGGAGCCTACCTCCCATCATATCAAATGTTGCCTTTGGTCACCAAGTGTCCTTTCATTTTATGTGGTCTAGGTGTCCTTGTTTGTTCTAAGTGTCGTCACACCATTTAGAACATCCAAGATGTACTTCTCAGTCTTAGTACACTTTTATTTAGAAAATGACACTTATGGTCACAACCACACATGCTTTGTTTGTTATACTTGGATAGTGTTTGTAAACTAGAATTTTTATGGATATTTCTTAGTAATAGGTCTTGTCTAATTTTTACTAGTGAGTTGGCATGTGTTGCACATAGTTTTACTCCTAATTCATTGTGCGTTTCCCATGTTTGATCTTCCATACTTAGACAAATTTTGGTTTCTACAAGCCTCCCCACTAAGCAATGAAGAGTGAAAAGAACACTCCCAAGCCTTAGTGGGACCCATCCCTTGTCTACTGAAGATGTTCCCTACACCCATACTAATCCTTCCCTCTATCTTGGGCACATAGGGCACTCTCAAGCCATAAGCTCTCCTTGTTCTCCTGAACCATGCCCTTCTTGAACCCTCTCACTTAGTTGAGCACATAGTGCACCAACATTGGTCATTAGGCATTCCCTAAGCCTTGACACTACACCCTTGGATGGGTGCATGCACACCATAAGTGAACATCAATTATCCCATGAGCCTTGACATTGCACCCTACACCATCTTTGTGACTTAAGCCTCCCTAGTTAAGTGCATGGCTCATCAACAAACATCATTGAGCTTCCTTACCTCTTGATACTACACCATGTGCCTGCCATCAAGACTTCTCTTCTGGCAGAGAGAACAACACGCTCTTTGTGCTCAAATTACAACCCTTTTATCTTGATAATGTGCCCTACGCTAAAAGGCTTCTCCTTTCCTTCCTGAGCGCATTGTTGACTCACAATTTGAAAATTTACATGAAAGATGATAGAATAAGGGATTTTTCAGATTGATGTTTTCTTTCCATGAGTGATCCTACTTGAAGGTGTTGCAAGAACAACATCACAAGAGGACATGGGAAAATATGTCTAAGGAAACAACACAAAGAAACATTCAAAGATGAAATAACATCAAATTCTGGCAACCAAAGTGATCCATAAAGACTCCATATATCACAATACCATTTGGAAGGTAGATGGAAAAAACAATGATAAAAATGCATCAAAGGTTGAATACATAGGTGCTAGAATTGTCACCTCCCAATAAAGTCCATGTCATAAGTCGCTATGGGTCCTAGTCATCATCTAGAAATAATGATGTAATTATGTAATTATTGTAAATACAACTATGTGGAAGTCTAAGAGTAATATATGGGCAAAAGAACCTCATGTAGAAGTCCAAAGGTCATTGGAAGTTGAAAATTCATCTGGGAAGCTCAAGAGTCATGATGATATGAAGAATCATGCCTCTACATAGAAAAGAAGCCTCATTACTCAAAGAGAGGACTTTTCACCTTGGCTTCTCCCACAAGGCATTGGAGAGATAGAGATAGTTCTTTTGAAGAGAAAGTGGTGGATCTAACGCTCCACTATTTGGAGCAAGTGGTGTTTATTGTACTCATGTATCTTGAAAATTTTTCTTAATACTTGAAGGCTATTCAACCAACACATTTTCATGCATAGATCATGGATGTTTCAAGACTATTCTTTGAATGTTTACATTTTATATTGCCATGAGTTTCCTTTTTGTCCCATAGGTACCACACTTTTGAAGCACTTCTCTCTAGCAACCATTGTTACTGTGGCACCAAAGAGAGCTATTTCAAAAGAGACCAGTGAAAGCAATACCGGGGAAGAAATTGAGAAAATACTAGTAGACTTGCCAGTGTATGCAGACACTCAATTGTTTATAGAAAAGGGGTCAACAATGACATGGAAACAAGTTAATGAAGCTCTTTCAACAAAGAGCGTTGAGGTAGATGTAGAGGACTGACATGTTTATCTCAGTATCCAATAGTTAGGACTACACAAGGTTGCATGCAAATATCCATCCTTCCAATGTGAAGATGTCATCAGTTAGATTGTCTCACATATTGATGAGAAGACTGTGACATTGAGAAGTGCTAGAATATAGAAGCTTGCTACCTTTTGGGCAGAATATTATCAGTGCATGTATCACTTTCCTGAGCCAGTGAATCTCATGGACTCATTTTTTGATGCCACTAACAACTATGTGAACACAAGAGATATTGTTAAAGGCTAGGTGAAAGATCCATCAAAGTTTTGATAGACACCCACTCATTCATACAATGAAAAATCTCTCAGGAAGGCCTACCAGCTCTTGATTATCTTAGCTTGTTGGATCCATGGTAAGTAAAGCACAACGACATTTCTTGAAGGGTGGGAAGTCTTATTGAACTAGGTTGTGAACGAGGGGAATTCATTTAACTAGTCATATTTGTTGGCTTGCGAGTTGAGAGCCCATGTAACACATACACAGAATCCTCTTGAGGGTGAAAAAGCAAGGTTTTATATGTATGCATATTTACTTGATGGAATATGTACACAAAATTAGTTCCCTGGCATGAACTGGACATGGAAACCATGAGAAACGTTTGTGCATATTTACTATAGGTTGCTTTTGTATTGCAATCATCAAGGAGAAATGGAACAAATAACTGACCATTTCATCATCTCGCTTTACAAGCTCATCTTTGAAGAAGATCCACCTTGCATCATGAGGAGCCATGGAGGTAGTAATAAAGATCACAGATTGGTATGCCTCACTGAGTGGCACCTTCCCTAGAGTGTTCAACAGAGAGAAGCCTCCACATGTTTTACCAAGGTATGACACTGATAATCTTGTCATGCAAGAAGTGTCATATCATCTCGCCATTGGATTGTCAGCAACTTTGCACAGGAATAAGAAAGAAACATGGCCCACTCCTCCTTTGCAAATTGGATTATATGAGATAAAGAACTTGAAATTCATGAATATTGAGGGAAAGTAGATAGTGAAGTTTGAATTTGGTACTTGAGACTTTAATCTATATGATCCCTAAAGTATTTGCAAAGACCGTTGTGTTAGAACTCACTTTCAGTGGATCAACAGGCCAGAGGAGGACCTAAGGAGTAATTGGTACAATGCCCCCAAACTTTGTGAGTTGGCCATTTTGGCAGGTACTTCATAGGTTACTCCGCAAAGGACAACAACTTTGGAAGAAAAAACAACAAAAGGCATAATCCCATGCAGGACAAGGGAACGAGAAATATCACCCACAATCCACATGGAGAGTAAAGCTACAAGATGAAATAATATCCTATTGTTATGAAAGAAGATTTGGCAACAGAAGCAAATAGGAAGAAGAGAATACATAAAGAAGAGACAAGGAAGAGAGAAAAGAAGAGGTTGTAGGAGGTAGAACTAAAGTTGTAGGAAACATAAAAAAAGCTAAAGGAAGAATGAGAGTTGAGGAGGATAGAATAAGAAGAAAAGCAGAAGCATGATGAAGAAGAAAGGAAAGGCACAATGGTAGAAGAAACAACGCTGATACATGTTGAAGAGAAATAACAAAACCAGTCAAAAGATGAGGAGGAAGGTGAATAGATGCATGATCGAGAGATTTTTCAGTAGATTGAGCACTTGATTGAAGTTGCAGACATGGATATGGAACAAGAGCCTCAAAATGAAGATTTTGATATGATTTTGAGTGCACTATTGACCATCGTTCAGTCTCCACCAACTGTAGTAGCAGAGCTATCCCTAAGCGAGGAAGGGGATGTTGTTCCTCTTGACAATGATCTAGTAATGGATGTGTATAATCTTTTAGTTGACGATTTCCAAAATAATTTTTTACAAGTATGAAGACAACATTTTCCAGATGATCATGCATAACTTGCATTTGTTAGAGAAAGGGTGATATTGGTGGACACCAGGAAGAATACAAATTCCATTACGGAAGCCAACTTGGCCTTTGCAGGTGTAATGATATCAAACATTCATTATTTGATGACCAAGAATGAGAAATTGGCACAGAGCTTTCAGGATGCCAAGAAAGAGGCAGAACAACTCCGCACAATAGCGCAAAATGCAGTTTTTGCACGTGTCTAATTGGGGGAGATGAGAGCAGCAATAGTTTCTGAAGTATCAACACTTGGAGAAACCATGCAGAACCTCTATAAGGAGTTTGTGGCTGTACATAGAGAAGTTGTCTATTTTCATGTCCTACAATAGGAGAGAAAATATTTTATTAAAACTCTCAAGAACATACAAGCTTCCATTACCTATATGTAAGAATGGACAATGCGATACAAAGGGGCACCGCTTGACTTAGTGAAAAAAAATGAAGCCATAAGCAGAGCTAGAGAGAGTGAGAGTTCATATGTTTATTCAGAACAACAAGAATCTCACCTCATTTATTGGTACCATTTACGCCTCATATGTACGGTTTTTCAGCATTTTGGATGTCTTGGTGAAAACACATAAGATGCGATCAGTTGGTTTGCTCACTAAATCCAAGCCTGGGAACCAAGTCTGGTAGGAGATCAAAGAGTACTTGGAGCAGCTGAGACATAATATCACCAAGGAATATTTGGAGCTGAACAAACATAATGTGAAGAACTACATTGATGGTCCTATCCGAATTAGAACAATTTTTCTCATGTTCCGAAGGGAAGTTGAAACTAGTTCCAAGTAATTGTACCCAGATGTCATGGAGGCTACAATGCACTTCTAGTTAGAAACCATCACGCAGTTTGGGGATATCATCGTACAGTGTCAAGCTTGACATCAATATGTTACCACAAAGCATCAAGTAGAAGTTGTTGAGCTAGAGTTCTCCCAAACTGAAGCATCATAGTGTTTTGTCTTGTTAGGTTGTCTAGTTGTCTCTACCCTATTTTTTCTTGTATGGGTGCAAGTGTAAATTGTAATATTATGTGTAACTATGTTGTAAGTGAAATTCCAAGTGTCAATATTGGAATATGAAGAGTCATGATGTAATGTAATGAGTCATTTTAAAAGTAGTTGAAGAGTGAGGAGGGTAGGCCAAAGGTCATAAAGGGGAGTTGAAGAGTCACCCCCTTTTGCTATAAATAGAAACTCATAACTCATGTAACGGGCTTTTAAGAGTCAACATTTTGGCCAGGCTTAGGCTTAGAAGGAGCTTGGGAGTATTGTGAAGATCTTTAGCTTCTTCTCAGTGTAGAATGAGTATACTTCTTTGGAGGAGCAGGTGTTATTGGCTTTAATGCTCCACTATTGGGGCTAGTCATCTGCCAATGGTATATGTATGGATGGAACTTTCACTTATAATGAAAATCAAAGTCAATACACTTTCATGCATATGTTATAAATATAGTAGGACTATTCTTGTTGTATTTGCAATGTATTTTATTTAACTTACGGTTATGATTATAAACTATTTCATTTTCATTTGTATGAATCTTAGGGAATGCATGTTGTTGTATTAAATTGTCACCTTAACTTGTGGACTATTCCTCATGTTAGCTTGTGATGAATGTTGGGTTGTGTTATATTCTTTCCATGACTATCCATAGTAGTTGAACAAGGGGGTGTGAGGGGTGAGAGAACCCCCTCCTCATTTCACCGATGCACAACAGGGGGGGCAACAGTCCTCCCTATCAGGGGTTTTTGAAGGGGGCAGTAGCCCCCCTCTACGGGGTCTCGGGCAGTGCCCCAGGGAATTTTTTTTTGGACCCTATATTAGGTGGGCGAACATACTTATGGTTTTGTGCATGGATTTCACACATTTTTTTGGGCGTGATGGTTTTCAGTCCATGGTATTTTGTAGATCCGGTCAACGGAACTATGGTTATGTTCTAATCCAAGGTTAATGGATTGGGGTTTATGGATGCTTCAGCATGTATATATATGTATTGTAACATTAAAAGGAACATAATGAAAAATCAATATGATATTCCCAATTTTGGCATCTAGGGGAAAATCTTTGTGTATATTTATTTTATTTGTTATGCTCTCGCCTTTGTTTATTTTCTATTTTTTTGAATTTGTATGCAGATAATTTATGTACAGGGTTAAAACCTACAATATGATTATGCTCATGTGTTCCTTTCAAGTTGTGTACTATTACAAGCTTCCAAGCGGTGCACTTCCTTTTCCCTTCGTGTGTTGGAACCTTCATGCATCACACTTGACTTTCAAAAGGGTCACACACTTGCTTTCACCAAAGTTACCATACTTCACTCTGCATGTTTCCGTAGTTAAGGCATGACATTACCACCCACTGCTAGGACTCCTACTCCAGATAGTTTGAGGTCTAGTTTGGAATTCATATCGGGTATATCCCCTAAATGTTGGTGTGTCCAGCATCTTCAACAATTTCCTAATTGACACCCTTGAGATTATAAATTCCATGATTGGTGGTCTCGAGAAAGAGTTTGATTTTAATTATGATGCTCATCTAGATTAAAAAATGAATTCGAAAATATGTGACAACATGATGGAAACATGTTTATATGTGTGTATGTATTCTAAATTTCAAAACAAAGCTAATGTATATGATTAAAATTGTGTCTGAGCTTGAGACATGTGCTGGTAAAAATTTTAAGGGTATGAGAATAATTGTAAGGTAAGATGCTTGTCTTAGCATGGCAAGATGGTAGATGGTATAATTATTATATTTCATCAATACGCTAACAACTCTGTGTATATGTTAGCACATAAAAATACTCAATGGCAGTAAAAGGAAGCATGTATCATTGAATGGTACAACAGGATATGGATCAAGTCCATCAAGAACGAGAAAGAGGGAAATCCCTCCAAAGAAAAATAACCTTCAAGAGTTGGAGGTTGAGCTCAAGGAATTAGAGGCTGAGATTAAAATATGAAAAACAAAGAATCATATACTTTTTAGGGTACGAATCGATGTAGAAAAGTTGAATTCCATATTGAGGTAGAACATTTCTTTCTTTCAAGGGTTGCTACAATACACTCCCATTCTCTGAGCTAGAGAAAATTCTTGCTGGCAAGGCTGAGAAGGGAGAAAACCCATATTTTGTTGTTTTCGTGGAGCAGAACACTTAAGAAAGTATTTTTACCATAGGAAGGAAAACAAGGAGAACAGCCCCTATGAGCCATAAGGATATGAGCTAGTGATGCAAGGTGCCAAGCAGGAAGAGGAAGCATTCCCACCAGCTCTATGATACATGCTTATACATTGAAAAAAAGAGATTTCCCTATGTAATACTATGATGGAAATTGGGACTTCAAGATTTTTTTACACCTTTGGCATAGCCTTAGACTAGTTTTTGTTGTAGATATACATATATGCATTTGTATGTTCGCTGAGAGTGACATGAATGATGGGCTTGGTGGCATTGAGCCAAATTTTGGGAACTATTTTATTTTATTGTTGATATGGTATGATTTTAAATTTTAACTGTATAATTTTCTATCATTTGATTGGTGAATGTTCATGGCCATGTCTTTTTTTCTATAATTTTCCTTATGATTGTTGTTATCGATTTCACAATTGCAATATTTCCCTTTGTTTTCCTCTTGAAATTTCCTTTTAATTTTAATAATTACCTTTATATTTTCATGCTTGGGAGCCTTGGGAAAAATTTATTGAATGTGGAAGGGAGGCCACGAAGCTATGGAAGAGAGTTGAAGAGGACCAATAGAAAGTATGACCCTTTAGCACGAGATTGACATGTGTAATATGCTAAATTTCTTCCATGTAATGAGGAACATAAAGTTGGATAATGGGTCAGAATGACTTGCATAGGTGTACATTAGAGCATTTCTCCTATATATGCCAATAATGATAAATGAGAAAGCACAAGTGGTGGAAAATTTCCTGTGCAAGCCGTGTAACAAAAAATAACAACCACGTGAAAAGAAAAGGTAAAAGGAGTAATTCTAGAAAGAATATTCCTTTGACTAACTCATGCTCTATTTATATACAGGGGATTTTTTGAACTCTTATATTATTTGACATTGTGTTAATATTTCCATGTTTAAGTGGAAAATATTATGACAACCAAGTGGGTTGTTTGGTTCTGTGGGAAAAATTGGAAGTTAAATGGCACAAAGGAAATTCTCTTAACCTTAACCTGAATTACACATAAAATTATGTATTACATACATGATCATGTTGTTGAATATACATATGAAAATGCCATGGTGTCTCACAAGGATTGTTAGGGGTGATTCGTATTGCAGGATGATTGTTTAAATCTATTTAATGAAGATATGGATGACATATAAAGATTCACGTATGTGAGAGGAATCAATTGGGAAAGAAGTAGCCCTGGATGATTTATGACTTTTATAACATATGATCACGACTCTTATATTGTGTCCATGTTTACTTTATGAATAGCAAACGTTCAATGATATATCAATAGATGAAGAGAAGTGTGATCCATGACATTTTGGGAAACACATGGACAATTTAAGGAACCATAGACTCGAGATTTGGGCCAAGGGAACACATTAAAAAGTGTGGAAAGAAAAAAAATTATTTGAGGCAACATTACCTGGTTTACATGAATAGGGATGGTGTAGTCTCTAGATTCTCTATGATATTATGTAATGTGTTGTATCATGTGGATATGTGCATGAGTGTACTTGTGTATATGTGTATATGTGGTGTTGTACTATGTGTATATGTGTATGTATTATGTAGTGCGTTTGGGGAAGGTAGGTATGGGACTATCTGGGCCCATGTGTTATGTTATATGTTTGTGATAGGTAGGTATAGGACTGTCTAGGCCCATGTGGTATGTCATGTATTTGGGATAGGTAGGTATGGAATTATCTAGGCCTATGAAGGTGTGGGATACACCTATAATTCTATTAAAAAAAATACTATCAAATTGTAGTGCCCACATATTCGCGGGGTAGTTGATTGGCCTTGCTTATAATATATAACATATATACATATCTATCTATCTATATATATATATATATATTATATAATATATATATATATAATATAAATGTATATATAATATATGATATATGTAATATGTAAGTATATATATATATGTATTAGTATTATTATAAATGTATATAATGATGTAATAATATGTATAAAATGTATATATATAATATATGTATATATATGTATATATATATGTAATATTATGTATATATAATACATATATATATATATATATATATATATATAATATTATATATACTATATATATAATATATATTTATATATATATATATATAAATACATTATTATAATAGTACCATACATATATATATATACATAACATATAATACATATATATACATACATATATAACATATACTATACATACATATACAATACATATATAAATATATATATATATATATAATATATATATTTCACCATTGGGTGCTTGTCGGGTTGGGAAACTGATCCAATGTGTGTACAAAATGAGAAAAGGTCATTGAATTCTTTTCAAGTTGGAAAATATATATAGTGTGTGTAAGGAAAAAAGCAAAATGCAATTTAAAGATAAGCATCAATATTTCATTAGATTTCAAAAATTACCAAACTAGGAAGATGATGTGATATTCTGGTTTATGATTATTTTATCTATTAGCTAATTTGACTTGTGGTGATAGGAATCAAAATAAAGTTGCAAATGTCACCTCAGGGATAAGTTGTTAATGAGGTATGATTTAAATTATTTAAATTTATTTATGATGAAGTTCATCGAGAGGTATGTTCTATGATGTAAGAAAGCATGGACTTTTCCTGTTTGGGTGGATAGAGATAGATGCAAGGTTAATAGCAACAACAAAGGAATTAAATCATGCAACAATACACTAGTAAGATATTTTAGGAACAGGGCCATTGTGGGACACTAACACTCATTGGTTCCCACTAATTGATATGAAGCATGTTGTGATCGATATGAAAGTGTTGAGGCAGGGACTTACCTTGGTTATGAAATCCTTCTAATGCAATGAATCCTTGCAAAGGAAAGGATCTCTTGAGTGATTATGAAGCAGAGAAGGGGAGCTTGAAATTTTGAAGGTGAGTGTCTGCACGAAAGAGGGGCTGGATCTCCTAAGGGACTAAGAAGAAAAGGAGGAGACGTTGGAAAATAAATTGGTTTAAATGGGTTATGAGCATGGTTTATTGGAGTAAGAAGCACATTGGGAGAATTTTGGAAGAAATGGGCTAAGAACGTTTCATTGATGGAAAAATTGTGCAAAGGAAAGAAATCTTGGAATATGTAGCTGAGTAGCACTCCAAGAAAAGGAAATCTAGCAAGCTTACTTAGGTGCAGTAAAAGAACCAGGAAAACTGCAAGAAGGAGGCACATAAAGTGGTTGATCTAATGAAAATTTTCATGTCTATTTAACTGCTATCGAGCAATTGTTTATGTGATTGTAATTGTAAATAGAGTTGTAATTATAAAGCTCCAAATATTATGTTGGGAATAATTTATCAAATTTGTTTCTTATGATATACATGGTGGAAGATTAGTCGTAACCCTTCTTGGGGTTTACAAATTATATAACTGTGTGTAGGATTTTGTGTCTGAAGGAATATGGATGTGTATACTAGGAATATATAATTTTATTTTATTTTTTTTCTCTGGCTCAAAAGGATCAACTGTATATACTCAAATCCCTTTGTAAATATGTTCATGTTTTCTCTTTAATTGAATGCATGTAAAAAAAAAATTGGGGGTGGGGAGAAACTACATCTGGATATGATATTATGAGCTTACTATTATTATTTGGTGTGCTATAAATGACGATTCACAAATTATATATGTTATGTAAATTTATAATACAAATTCACATTTTTATAAGCACGTGTTATGATAGCTAGAAAATTACACAATTTAAAGACAAAACTTTGAGGATTAATCCTATTAATTTATGAATAAGTAATGCATTTCAATTTAGAAGTTCAAAAATTTCAAATAAATTTATAATTAATGTAGAGGTTATAATTAATATAGAGGTTATAAGATTTCGTTAATACACTAACAACTAAGTGTATGTGGTAGCACATAACAAGACTCAATGGCACTAAAAGGAAGCATGTATCATTGAATGGTACAACAAGATATGGATCAAGTCCATCAAGAACGAGAAAGAGGGAAATTCCTCCAAAGAAAAAGAACGTTCAAGAATTGGAGGTTGAGCTCAAAGAATTAGAGGCTGAGCTTAAAAGATGCAAGAAAAAGAATCAAAGGCTTTCAAGGGTTGCTACAATACATTCCCATTCTCCGAGTTGGACAAAATTCTTGCTGGCAAGTCCAAGAAGAGGCTTAATGAGTCTAAGAAGGAAAAAATCCCCATATCATGTTGCTTTTTGGGGAGGAACACTTAAGAAAGTAATTTTCCCACAAGAAGGAAAAGAAGGAGAACAACTCCTATGAGCCATAAGGACATGAACCACTAACGCAAAATGCCAAGCAGGAATAGGAAGCATTCCCTGTAGCTATTTGATACATGCTTATACATTGAAAAAAAGAGATTTCCCCATGTAATATTGAGATGGAAATTGGGACTTCAAGATTTT
This sequence comes from Pinus taeda, assembly GCA_000404065.3. Lineage (NCBI taxonomy): Eukaryota > Viridiplantae > Streptophyta > Pinopsida > Pinales > Pinaceae > Pinus > Pinus taeda. The sequence goes on along the minus strand of APFE030911970.1, from coordinate 16,114 downwards.
TGTACACCTTTGCAGGAGTCTCAGACTATTTTTTGTTGTAGATATACATATATGGATTTGTATGTTCGCTGAGAGTGCCATGAATGATGGGCTTGGTGGCATTGAGCCAAATTTTGGGAACTATTTTATTTTACTGTTGATATGGTATGCTTTTAAATTTTAACTGTATAATTTGCTATCATTTTATTGTTCACTTTCATGGCCATGTTGTTTTTTTTGTAATTTTTCTTATGATTTTTGTTGTGGATTTCACATTAGCAATATTTTCCTTTGTTTTCCTCTTGAAATTTCCTTTCAATTTTAATATTTACCTTTAGATGTTCATGCTTGGGGGCCTTGGAAAAAATTGATTGAATGTGGAAGGGATGCCACGAAGCTATGGAAGACAGTTGAAGAGAATCGATGGAAAGTGTGACCCTTCAGTATGATATTGACATGAGTAATAGCTTGCTAAATGTATTCCATGTAATGAAGGACACCAAGTTGGATAATAGATTAGAACGACTTGGATAGATGTACATGAGAGCATTTCTCCTGTATATGCCAACAATGATAAATGAGAAAGCACAATGGGTGGAAAAGTTACTATGCAAGTCATGTAACAAAAAATAACAACAATGTGAAAATAAAAGGTAAAAGGAGTAATTCTAGAAAGAGTATTCCTTTGACTAATTCATGCTCTATTTATATACAAGGAATTTTTTGAACTCTGATCTCATTTAACACTGTGTTGATATTTCCATGATTAAGTTGACAATACTATAATAGCCAAGTGGGCTGGTTAGGTCCATGGGAAAAATGGATAGGTAAATGGCACAAAGGAAATTATCTTAACCTTATCCTTAATTACACATAGAATTATCTATTGCATACATGATCATATTGGTGAATATACATATGAAAATGTCATGTTTTTGGATAGGGTTGTCATGGGTCATTCTTGTTGAAGAATGACTGTTTAAATCTATTTAATGAAGATATGGATGGAATATAAAGATTCCCATTTGTGAGAGGAATCAATCGGGAAATAAGTAGCCCTCGATGATTTATGAGTTTTATAACATATTAGCACGACTCTTATATTGTGTCCATGTTTACTTTATGAATAGGGAATGTTCAATGATATATCAATAGATAAAGAGAAGTGTGATCTATGACATGGGTGGGAAAAGCATGGACCATTTAAGGAACCATAGACTCGAGATTTGGGCCAAGGGAACACATTAAAAAGTGTGGAAAGGAAAAAAAATATTGGAGGCAACATTACCTGGTTTACATGAATAGGGATGGTGTAGTCTCTAGATCCTCTGTGATATTATGTAATCTGTTGTACCATGTGTATATGTGCATGTGTGTACTTGTGTATATGTGGTGTTGTATTATGTGTATATGCTTATATGTATTATGTAGTGTGTTTGGGGCAAGTAGGTGTGGGACAATTTGGGCCCATGTGTTATGTTATATGTTTGCAATAGGTAGGTATGGGGCTATTTAGGCCCATGTAGTCTATCATGTATTTGGAACAAGTAGGTATGGAACATTTTTGGCCTATGAAGGTGCGAGATACACATATAATTCTATTAAAAAAATATTATTGAGATTTGTAGTGCCTGTATTCACAAGGTAGTGATTGGGCTTAGATATATATATATATATATAATGTGTGTGCTGTGTGTCGTGTGTGTGTGTGATCTTCTCTATATCTGATATTATATCTATATCATATTCTATATCTATATATATAATATTATATATATATATATATATATATTATATATATATATATATATATATCCACCTTGGGTCCTGTTGGGTTTTACCAATTGATAAGTGTGTGTTAAGTCGAAGAGAAGAGAAGAGAAGGCACTGGGTGCTTGTCGGGTTGGGAAACTGATCCAATGTGTGTACAAAAAGAGAAAAGGTTGTTGAACTCTTTTTCAGTTGGAAAATAGATCTAGTGTGTGTAAGGAAAGAAGAAAAAAAAATCAAAGATAAGTATCAATATTTAATTTGATTTCAAGAAATTACCAAACTAGGAAGATGATGTGATATTCTAATTTATGATGATTTGGTATATCAACTAATTTGACTTGTGGTGACAAGAACCAAAATAAAGATGAAAATGCCACCTTACCAATAAGTTGTTAATGAGGTATGATTTAAATTATTTCAATTTCTTTATGATGAAGTTCATCGAGATTTATGTGCTATGATGTAAGAAAGCATGGAATTTTCCTTTTTGGGTGGATGGATCTAGATGCATGGTTAGTAACAACAACAAAGGAATTGAAGCAAGAAACAATACAGTAGTAATATACTTTACGAACAGGGCCATTGACGGATGCTAGCGCCCATTGGTTCCCACTAATTTCTATGATGCATGCTATTATCGTTATGTAAGTGTTAAGGTAGGGACTTGCCTTGGTTATGAAATCCTTCTAATGCAAGGAATCCTTTCCAAGGAATGGATTGCCCGAGTGATTTTGAATTAGAGGAGGGGATGCTCGAACTAGGAAGGTGAGTGACTGCATGGAAGGGGAACTGGATTTCTTGAGGGACTAAGAAGCAAAGAAGGGGATGTTGGAAAATAAATTGGTTTAAATGGGTCATAAGCATGGTTGATTGGAGTAAGAAGTACATTGGGAGAATTTTGGGAAGCAATGGGCTAGGAACATTTCATTGATGGAATAAGAGTGCAACGGAAAGAAGCCCTAGAAGATGTAACTGAGTAGCACTCCAAGAAAAGGCAATCTAGAAAGCTTAATTAGGTGCAACAAAAGCACCAGGAAAACTACATGAAGGAGCCACATAAAGTGGCTGATCAAATGAAAATTTTCATGTCTATTTAATTACTATCGAGCAACTGTTTATGTGATTATAATTGTAAATTGAGTTGTAATTATAACACTCCAAATATTATGTTGGGAATAATTTATCAAATTTGTTTCTTATGATATAAATGGTGGAAGAGTAGTGGTAACCCATCCTGGGGTTTACAAATTAAATAATTGTGTGTAGGATTTTGTATCTGAAGGAATATGGAAGTGTATACTAGGAATCTATAGTTTTGATCTTATTTTTGTTCTATGACTCAAATGGATCAACTGTATATGCTCAAATCCCTTCGTAAATATGTCCATGTTTTCTCTTAAATTGAATGCATGAAAAACAAATATGGGGGTGGGGATAAACTACTTCTGAATATGATACTATGAACTTACTATTATTATTTGGTGTGCTATAAATGACTATTCACAACTTATATATGTGATTTAAATTTATAATACAAATCCACATTTTTATAAGCACGTGCTATGATAGCTAGAAAATTACATAATTTAAAGACTGAACTTTGAGGAGTAATCCTATTAATTTATGAATAAGTAATGCGTTTCAATTTAGAAGCCAAAAAATTTCAAATAAATTTATAATTAGTGTAGAGGTTATATTATTTGAGCATGGAATTTATTAGCGAGTTGGATGAAAATAGTAAGGATGGGAAGCAATTTTTACTCCAAGTTCCTAAAAAATATTCTCGTTGAACTATCCTTGCCATATCCTACCCATTAAACTCATGTCTATGCAATACTCCTTTCCATTGACCTCTTCAGTGCATGGAGTAATTATGAACACTTTGTTTGATATGGAATTTGGATATATTAATAGATATGCTTGAAATTAATTAGTCAAACTAAATTCCTAATATCGACATTAAGAAAAAGGAAATATCGATGGAAAAAGCAATATTACAATTCAGTTCTATCCATTTGAGATGGTATCTTAAATGGACACATATTTCCTGTTAGGCACTTGAATCTTCCTTAGGCGTGAGGAAGGCAAAATTCATGTAACCAAAAACCACGCTCAGTCTTGGTAAGCTAGCCCTTTACCAGAATGGAGAGGCTCTCCTCTGTGTTCACGCTCAATGAATAATAACAATCTGGTCTAGATGAGTTCTTAAGAAATATGATTTTTAGGCTAGGTAAAATTAAATATGGAAACAAAAAGGCAATTTTTGATAAAATTGATCGAGTTTTGGGATGTATGGGACAACGAACAACATTGAGCAGAGAATTTAACCACAAGGACAGATTGTTTTGAGGGGCAAGAACAGGCGAAAGTCTAGCAATTAAATTTGAAATAATGCAAAATGGAAAGATTGTTTAGGAGGGTGAAAAGGGCATAAATACATGAACCCTTTTCAACAGAAGAAGAACACAGAACGTGAAACTTTCCCACAGGCAGAGCAATAAACATGAATTCTACCTTATCTTACTTAGAAAATTTCACTGGAAATGAATATGAATGAACTTTGAAACATAACGAAATACATATGAAACATAAAGAGAACACATTTGCTACACTCACACCACATGAATCTCATGAACCAGAGCCGCTGCCTTTCATTAATTCTCTATCAAAATATACAATGAAGAACTGAGTTTCTCTCCCACGGTCTCCTAGAAATTACAACCAACCAACCCTTTGAAAATCGTTTGCATACAATAAATAGACTATGCCATTGGGAAATAGAACGACCAAGAGTTAGGGAGTTACAAACTGGAAATGGAAAGCCAACCATTAGTTACAGGTGCAGCGTTACAAAAATGACAAATGGTGTGGGTGACCGCTCGCCTTCCTTTGCCACTTGGATAGAAGCCAAAATATTTAAAATTTGCCTTAGTTGCCAGAAAAAGTGTAGTGTAAATGAGTGGGCCCACTTGGAGAAAGTCGTGAATCGAAATGTCACAAAGCGGAAGCGATTTTAGCCTTTTTCTCTATATGCGTCGCGCCCAAATCTATATGCGCCATGCCACTTTGGAGGTTTTTTTGAGGTACCTACAGGAGTCCAAATTGTGCCCAATTGTTCTTGTTGGAAAGCCTGGCCTATCTACTTTCCAACCCAAGTGGAATTTCTGACTTTGGTGCTCATTTGCCCCTCCAAATCTTCATTCTCCCAATACTGCTTCCTGTGTGTCAAAATAGGGGCAGAGAGGTCATTTTTTGAGTGTTTTTGACCTCCTGGAGACTCAAATCATGCCCAAAATTCTTGTCCATGCACCAACAGGCATGATTTTTCATGATGAATCCAAAAATGCAAGCCATTTGTGATTTGGAGCCCCCAATCCTAAGCGTCGCGCCAGTGGCGTGGCGCACGGGGAGGAAAAACCCTGTTTTGTGCCCAAAAGTTGTCAAATGACAAAAAATGCCCCAAAAATGCTCCAAATTTCTTGGCCATGCACCATCAGTCATGGATTTTCATGCTGAATCCAAAAATGCAAACCATTCTTGATTTGGAGCTCCCAATCCTAAGCGCCACGCCCTGGCCTGTGCATAGCGCTTTTTGCAGGAGACATTTGGAGGCATTCCTGGTGTCCAACTTGGGTGCAGGATAGCGTGTTGGAAACGTCTTTGAGTCTAATTTCCAACTCAACCAGAATTTTTCAATTAGGAGTTCATTTGCCCTGTCAAAAATCAAATCTCCCAAGACTAGTCAAAAATGTTCCCAATGAGACTGCCTCAAGGCAGAGTGCTGTTATAGTCAACTTTTGAAGGTGTTCCTAAACTCCAAATTGAGCTCATGATAGCTCATTGGAAAAATATTTGTGTCTAGTTGTCATTTTACTCATCCAGTAAGTCATTTGGCTAACCAATCTAGGAGAAAACTTGATTTTCCCGAGGTCACTTTAGAGGTGCATCAATTCTCCCGAGGCAATTGTATTTTTGACATTTCTCTAAAACCATGACACGTGTGTAAAAATTGAAAGAGGTTTTTCTTCCTTGGCCTATTGTGGACAAAAACCTCTCTCGGTTTTCCAAAATTCATTTTTTCTTGCTCAGAAACATCATTTGAGTGAATTATTGAGCCTTCCTCTCGCCTGCAAGTATTATTGAAGCACTTTGAGAACAACAATTTGCAAACCCTAGACCTACTAACTCTTTTCTGACCAAGAGATTAGAACAGAACTGTAAATGACCTTTTAAATGATTTGACAAACAGACCTAAACTAGCAGGATAAAGCATGATGGGAAATTACTGACAAGACCCTTCCGTCAGATTATGGCATGCCCCTAGCGGAATGCAGTTGAGTGAATGGAGCGAGACTCCTAAAAATAAAATGCAGAAAGATTTTTGATCTCTGACGAAGGACTGACAAGGCTGACTCTAACATCAGGAATGTAAGTGCTCCTACCTCCACACATTGTCTGTCAAACCCCTAGGTGAATGCTCTGAGCCAGGGCGTCATGGTAATCAGTGCATCAACAAAAAAATTCCTTCCACCCAGCGCGCTAGAATTGTTGTTGAATATCTAGATAAATCTCCATAAGCTCGGGACCTCTCGGTTCGTTCTATTAAGTTTGTCGCTCTTCCCTAGTATCCCTACGATTTGGAGATTACACACACTAGAGAGAGAGATCGAATGATGTATCTTCACCGATAAATTCGAAATGGATAGCCCTCCAACGCTTAAACTAACACAACTTTGCAAATGAAAATGGTGAAAAAAATATGCAGTAAAAAGAATGAGATTTTTCAAGTGGACTAACTGATTGACATGTGAAATGATTTTTTAAACCCTTCGATAATTACAAAATCACACCATATCTCTTCGATGGCAGAAAAAATCATTTTCAATACGTACCTTTCACCTCTAGACAATTTGTGGCATGGCTGACCACTGATAACCGTATCACTGACATGGAATGTGTCAGCGCAATTTTAAAAATTGAAATTGAAATTTTACTTTTGGCATTGATATTCCTGTTATCAACCAATATTTGTTAACGTTGACACTCTCATTGTCAACGTATTCATGTTAATCATTTTCTGAAGCCAATAAGAGATGATAGCCCCATTATCAACATTCTCCTATTTATTACAAATTGTTTTCGCTGACGCTGAAATTGTTAGTGTTTACATAAAAACTTTCAAACTCAAACTAAAATGTGATAACATGTGCAGCCACTTTCCTCAGCATTGGCACAGTCACTATCACAAGTAATGTGCAGTGCTTGACTTTCTGAGTTGTACATTGATTGCTAGGTTTGCTTGAAAGTAGAGCACTTGTAAATGCATGAAAGGTTAAGCATGTGTGATAAAGTGACTCTGACAATTATAACCTCAAAGGAATACTTAAGCACTTGAAAAAGCATCATCCAATTATGAAGCGACCAAGAACAATCAAGGAATGATAGATCATAGGATCACAAGTAGGCTTCAAATTTCAATTGTGGGCAAAATTTTGGAGGGTGTTTGTCACAACGACAACACTTGACGACACACGGGTAGAACTCCAACTTCTTTGTTTAGGTCTACCTTTATGCATAGGGTCTAGTCTTTTAGGAAGTATTGATTCATCTTGTGGATCACTTTAGCTTTCTAATTTGACCTTATTATACATGTATTCTCCTCTATTCCCTTTCTCGGTTAAACACATTAACAAAACTTTCCAAATCACAATTGTTTCGGTCTAGGAGAAGGGTAACATATAGTCACAAGTTTAAGATAATTGGAGTCTTAGTTTTCATCGCTTGCGTTGCTTCACTGCCAATGAGTCTATTCAATAACCCGGTGGAGTTACTACAGGAACACAAACATTGCTTCATTACCAACGAACCTGGTCAGTACCCCAACAAAGTTACTTGCTTCACCTCTCTGCACAGGAAGCCTTTCTCTTCTTTCACCCTTTATTTATTTATTTAAATGTGCTTAGGAACTTATTATTTCATTGGGGCAGAAGAGGGATCCCAACTTATTAAGAGAAAGAGAGGTTTTTCCTTTAGACATAATTATATATACCTCTGATATTGATATGCTCGCTATCGATTTTCCCATTTCCCTTCTCTATTTGATTAGATCGGCAATATAAAACACTATTTAATTGCAATACCAAGTTAAGAATTAGGATCCTAGAATAGATATGGGTTTCATGGTTCTACTCAAAGTGTTCCTTTCGAATGGATCATATTTTCCATTGAGACATCATTAACCTTAAAGATGTAGATCAAGACAAAGAAGTAGGAAGACAGATTAGCTAAGAGTTGCTCATCATCACAATTGCCTTTTCAAAACTTTGCCACATTGTCTTTTGAGCTAAACGACATTAGTTTTCATGCATGGCCTTATTAAATGAAACACGAACAAAAAGGCATGAGAAAACAAGAAAGAAAAAGGAAAGTAATAAATCAAATGAAAGACTCAAAAGAAAAGCAACATGGGAAATAAGAGACAAAGCAAATGCACAAACTAGATGCGGAGCAAAATACAGGGTGAAAGAAATGCAAAGGAAACTAAATGGAACCAGACCTACTCCAAATCTAACCGACTAGAAGGTCAGGACTAAGTGAAATGAAATTTCCAATATAGCCACCAAAGTTGCTCCCAACATGCAAACAAAAAGATAAGAGCAATTAAAAACAATATAAAGAAATATGCAAAAGTAAAAATATAAACTTCACTATCTTACACAGTTTGGAGGTTTTTGTTAAACGATAACCTTAACTAACCTACATCCTTGCCTTTTAGATTATAACAACAATCATACAAACCTCAAAACTTCTTGTGAATGTACCTTTGTTTGTGTTTTCATCCTTAGCAAAAAACATGAAAGATCGAAGCTTATTATTAACAGCAAAGCTTGCTAAGTAGGATGTTTCCAGCCAATCATAGATTCGGTCATGGAATTCAAAACAATCCTTTTGAAAACACCTTGAAACTCTTGGGAGAATGAAATTTCAATTAGCGCACTCAAATCATAAGGAGAATTGACAAGATTAACCAATGTAAGACAACTATCATTAGATGCACCAGTGGGAAAATTATTAATTGAGTTATAGTTGTAAGGACAAGTTTTATGACTGAATTGATGAATTAACATACAAGATTCTTGATTCTCAATCAATTCCATACCAAGTCAGTAATATGAAAGCTTGGGGAAACAAGTATTGGCCTTGTAAATAGGGGGAATTGATTAAAATAACATGTTGACAAAAGGTTATAAGGATATGCCAAATCAAATCTAGTATCCATATCAGCATGGGGGTTTTATCTACTAAATTATTAAAGCAATGAATGCTACTCAAAAGGATTAATTGGGTTAGAACAAAAATGATTATCTTTATAACATTCACAATAAAGCTAAGGAGTTGATTGTTCACAAAATCACTTAACTTATATGAATTCTTCATCCAATGATGATCTTCAGAATGATAGGCTTCATGGCTCTATACATTCAGGAAAGATATACATTCCAATTCAAGGTTAGATGCAAGGGATTTGTAGAAAGAAGAATTATCCAGACATAATATTATATCCAATCAGAGATTCTATGTTAAGGACTAATATAATCAACTTGAAAACACTGAAAATCCTTCAAGAAAGAGCTTACCTCCATTGAAACAATGTTGAGAAAAGAATTAAGAGAGAATTAATCTGACCTAGTTCAGAGATTCTATCAGGATTACAAGAACCTGACATAACCATCGGCACAAGCTGAAGTGCCTCGACTTCTTAATAGGACTCTCAACTTTCAAACATTGAATTATTGAATCTTGAAAGCATGGTCATGTCAGCATTTGAGTGAAGACAATTATCATCATTATTTTAGCAAGAGCATTATGAATCATATGACAACTATTGGAATCAGTCTCATCGAATGTCTCAACATCGCCAAATAGATTACCTAAATTGTAAGAGAAATGTTTGACAATTACCACATCATTTTATTCATCATGGGAAAATTATCACCTCATGTGGATTTCAAATTAAATTCATTGGAAATCAAATTAGAGGAACATGATATATCAAATTATTCACTACACTCATCTCCACATAAGGGTTGGTGAGTTGAGGATGAAATTCCCATGAGAAATTATTCTATGATTAGATCAGGTTCCATATCAAAGATTCACAAACCCAAATATTCTTGTGAAAGCAAATGATCATCCAATGTACTTAAGCACTCATCACCATGCATACCAATGGAGTCATTATTGTCAGGGTGATGGTTTCCCAAGGCTTCATTCTCATTAAGGACTTTGATTTCATTTAATTGACTACCAAGATTACTAGATTCTAAATCAACTAAGGATGAATGAACAACATCTTGACATGGAGGATTTCTAAAGAGGGAAGAGAGATCAAAAGTATGTTCACCTTTCTGCTCATATACCTGTAGACTGTGACCACCTTGTATTTGATCACAATTTGGACAAGCAACTTGAAAATCAAAAGTATTTGAAGAATTAGTTGGTGGAATAGGTTGATCAAGTGGATTAAGGGTCATGACATGATAGAGGATTACAGGTGTCCCTTGAAGAAACAACCTTTTTAGTTGAAACATTCAAGTTTTTCCTAGATGAAGCCTTAACCATGGGAAGAAAATATGTGCAGGATAAATAGATCAATAATTCGATTTTCAAATTTCTCAATGCCAATGTTAAAAGGAGGAGAAGAGGGAATAAAAGGAGTTATAGCTTCCTCCTCTGAAATTAGAGATGTGTCATGATTGATACGAATTGGGGAATAAAAATCATCTAGGGATTTTGTTTTGAATTGCTTTAAATATATTTGAATCAAATACTAAAAAATTTTAGCCATGAAATCGCTATCCAAATATTTTTCTGAAAAATCATAACAAAGATGAAGAAATCGGTCAAGAAAATCCTCTAATGTTTTAATTGATTTCATTCTAAATTGATTTATCCTTTTATCAACGTCTAGGTAATCATGCTTGTTAAAGGCTTCACGAAGCTCCTTAATAATTTGTTCAAATGAATGGATGGAATCAAATGGTAGTGTATGACACCATCATTTGACACGACCTTCAAGGGTGAGGATGAACAACCTCCTCTGAACATCTTTATAATGAATTCCATTAGAGAAACAAAAATGAATGAATCGAAAGAAATGTTCAAGGACAGTTAGTTTACCCTTGCCATCAAACTCAAATTGAGACAAGCTATTGGTTATTCTCACAGGGACTTTAAGATATACTCCTTTAGGAAAACACCCCGGGATTATGATTTGGGTATGATCCATTCAAGATAAGATATTCAAGATAGACTCAATGGGCCCAGCTTGTCAAATGACCCTCCTTCTATCACCAATTGTTGGCGGTGCTAGAAACTCGTCAACCAAGGGAGCCTCCCCAATATGAAGTCCCAATTAGACCTCACTCCGTTTGAAGTGGGATCCCCAACCAAAAATATGGCCAGATTCCTTTTACTCTTAGGAATTTTCCTTGGCTACAATTATTAACATAATGGATTATACAAACAATCTTTGAATCAAACAAGTAAGTTGACACTGTAAAGCATACAATTGCAATGTATATAAGGTACTTTCACCGGAAGGAGGAAGTGAGCCTCTAGAAGAAAATCAATAGTATTATCCTAAAAGAGACACACAAAAGCATAAGAGGTTCGTTAGTTAATCTACAAAGTAGTTCACAAGACAACAACAATCATACAAGCAAGTAACAATAACAATGTAAACTTTGAAACGGGAACTAGTATTGTTACCCGTTTTGTAGAGAGCAAAAAAATGACCTCATTTTGAAAAGGGGTGATGTAGAACACACATGTTTTTTTTAGAGCATAGTTTTTGGAACTTTAATTTTTTTCATGTACATTACGTTTTAGAATGGTAGTGATTTTCATGTTGATTTAAAAAAGTGAGTATTTTGCATCACACCGTTTTTTTAAAAGACCTATTTTTTGACTTTAAATTTTCTAGTGTATGAAATGTAAATAATTATTTTCTAAATTTGATAGTTTTTGAAGTGGTCGTTTTCTTCATATTTTCTTGTTTTCTATTTCAATTTTAATTCTTTTTGTAGTGGGGTTTTTATTGTTTTGCATTTTCAAATTAGAAAGTCGATAGTTTGAATTTTAGATAATCTACATATTTATACATCCTTAATTAATTTTTCAATCCACGTGAAATAATTGTTTCTAAAAACCAAAATTTTTTAACAATGGACATAAAAATAACCATTTTTAACATAAATATAACAAAAAAACTACCAGTTTTGATAATTTTTTGCTAGAATTGACATGTCAAAATCACAATTTTTATACAAAAATTTTAACTAAAAATGGTTAAATCATAGCTTTTTTTATGAATTTCATGTCAAAAAATTAATAATAATCACTTTTTTTTCAAAAAATAATGATTAACTTAAAAATCAATGTGAAAATCACAAATTACAAATATTGAACACATAACAACCTTAATTGATTGATTATTCTTCTCATAAAATGTCAAAGTCAAAACATTGCAAAGCTTGATTTCCAAGCATAACTTAACTTTAATCAACAATGTCACGTAATCCAAACTCTTCATCCTCCAGAGTTTCATCGTTGTCTTCTTCCACAATATTTTCTGCTTCATTTTGCTCATTTTCCTCTTCTAATGGGTCTTTGATGTCTGCGAATCTCCCAATGTATGTCTTTCCAAACATTCCATGTAATGGTGATTGGGGTTCCTTTGCCTTTTTTGCCACACGTGATTCACTAAATTCGCCTTTCTTCAACCCAATTGCTTGTATTGCATGTAGAAGAAATTGAAGAGCATTAATTCTTTGCTGAATGAAATTGCATTGTAATGGATCTTTCTCAATTGCAATGCAATTTCTTCCTTTTTGAAGTCAGCATGCTACTGTTGTACCTAATTATCAAGCACAAAAAAATAATGAAGTAAATTAGTACAATGACATATTAATTAAAAAAAGAACATATTGAAATTCAATTCCATATAACAAAACCTACCTGAGCCAGAAAATAAATCCAGAACCCAATCTCCTTCATTTGAACAAATGTCTATAAGATAGTTAATCAATAATTGTGGTTTTTGATAAATGTTAACTATCTCTCCTTTTGTTTCTTTGTCTTCATATGTTAGTTTTCTCACAACAGCATCATAAGTCAGTATTTGGCTATGAATCTTTCCGTCCACCCGATTAAAAATCATAGACATATGGCTATAATCTTTTGCCCAACTATCAATATGAATGAACTCACAGTCATTTATAAATTGTTGATCTTCATTGTTAAGAAGATTTTACTTTTGCTTGTAACATGAAATAGTAAAATTTCAGTTAACTTGTACATAAATGAATTATAAATTGTTGATCTTCATTGTTAAGAAGATTTAACTTTTGCTTGTAACATAAAATAGTAAAATTTCAGTTAACTTGTACATAAATGAATTTTTCAACATTAATCAAATATACTTTTTAAACATCTTACCATGTAAGCTGCATCCTTGAATTTGTTTTCCCCTTGAAGCTTGACAATATCATTGCCAATTGTGTGTCTGAATGAAATGTCACAAATCCCCATAATGGTGATAACGTCACTTCTACAAATCTCGCAACCACTTTATTAAAAGCTTGATAAGTATAAGGGTCACTATCATAGTAAATGTTTGGAATACTGAAACCATGGGGAATATCTGCAATAACTAAGGCATAATCCCTTTTTGGTATGAGTTTAGCAATGTCTTCACAATCGTCTTATATTACTTGATATTGAATAGTGTCTAGCCCATTGCAAATGAAATGATTAAGAGTTGGATCAAGTTCATCATTTTTAATACGTTGATTCCTCAATCTTTCAATCTTTATTTTTTCAATAAAAGTCTTGAAACTGTCTGGTGCTCCATTATCTTCCTTCCTCATCTTTTATCAAATAAACAAATATATGTGTAAGTTTTAAATTAAAAATAGTACACAGATGAATAAAACTGAATTTATAAATCAAGATACCTTTTTAAATGCAAGATAAAAAGCTTTGAATGTTGATGTAGAACTTGAATCTGAATAGTTGCGTACAACATCATCCCAACTATCTTCATTCAACAATCTAACCATTTGTTCCTGAATTTTCATGTAAACTTTGTGACTGCATAGATAAAGTAAGGAAAAGTTAATATAATGATATGTATAACAAATACTACCAAGAACATGTTTTATTTAAAAGATAACTATAATCTAGAAATAAATAAAAATAATTCAGCAAACTTACTTTTGAAATTCTTCAGACATTTCTTCCAATTACAATTCCCCTGACCTCACATGAGATAATATTGTTTTGACAATTTTTTTTATCTTTCACTCCTTGCATCGCCCTCCAAGGCGTGATGGTCATATCGTCTGGAAGTTGCTTCAGTTCAGGAGTTGATTTACTATTGCTATGTATCAATGGCTTAGACTTTTTGACCCTCTCGTTTTTAATGGCAATGTCTTCCCACATGCTAAAAATCTCACCAATCAACTTCCAAACATCTCCAGTTCTAAATGCCAATTGGAAAATGTTATTAACACCTCTGAATAAATCACTATTTTTGTTGTCTTTTCCACCTTTTGACTTGGTTTTCTCTTCAATTTGATAGCCTATTTCCATACAACATTCCTTTCGAAAATCTGCAGTAACATTTATCCTATCCCTGCCACATTTTTCTTGAAATTCACTATGAATAAATCTAACCCTTTGGATGAAAGTCATAGACATCCTATATTCATTATTTGAATTATGATCCCATGCCACTAACTTTGCCTCTGTTTCATTTAAACCAGCATAAATGATACATTTCATTGTTTCAAAATGTGGGTTATTAGGATATTGCTCCACCAAATGTCTTTGAGCTTCTACAGAATGGTTCCCCCCAAGCACATAATAATTGTATTCAAAAAATTTTGACTTACCAAATGTTTCTTTGTTGGGAACTTGAAGTGGATCAACAAGAAGCACATAACTAACCACATGAACATATGGATTATACCTCATCAATGTCTTCAAGTTGTGAACATGCAAATGATGTGGCTTTCTGACTTGATATTGACATTGTCCTTCACTTGCCTTATAGGTTTGTCTGACATTAAGCTGAAATATACGACCACTATCAATTAAGTTTATCTTTGTCAAATTTTGTTTAATGGATTTTGTTTTGTTTTGATATTGCCATCATCTAAATCAGCTCCTGGTGTAATGATTTCTCTGCTTCCTTTTAAAGTTTCACTAGGTTCTTGACTGCTGGTAATGACTACTTCAAAATCCTCAAATTTACTTTTCTTCATCATAACATTCTCAACAGATTTATTCTTGGGCATTGTTACTTTTGGTCTTTTATGGCTCTTTTGAGTTCCAATGTCATCTTCAGTAGTGGCAACATATGCTTCATTGTCAGTTTCAACTTCATCGTCCTCAAAAGTAGCTTGTTTACCCTTGCTAGATTTATCCACCAGAGGCCTCTTTTTCTGATTCTTTGGATGTAATTTTGTAGCATCATCAATTACTACATTTTGCTTGTTTTCCATATCTTCTTCTGACACTGAGTAAAAAATGTTGACAACTTTCATGATATCATGCTCTATGAAATGAATGCCTCCCAACCTAATTGAATAACTTTCAACAAAATTCTTCCAAACAAAATATCATATCTCAATAAAAACAAACTTAAAAAAATATAGCGAGACACTTTCAAGAACCCAAAATACAAATATAAATAACAATACTTATGATGTTTTGTGTCATCTCATTAACGATTTGCTTACACAACTTTGTAGATACCTCTCTCGTGTCATACAATGAATATGATAGTCGGTATTTAATCCTTTCATGTGACTTGGGAGCTTTAGTAACTACGTAGACAACTTCAATGTCTAGTACTGAACACATATCTATGACTCTTCCCATCACCTCAAAATTTCTATTATCATTCAGTATATCAATATATAGATATATATTCATATTTGTGCTTTCTTTTTCTTTCACATACCAGATTCTTGATGGAAATTTGACCTCTTTTGAATTCTTCCAGTTTGAAATTATCTTCTTATCACTTGAGACACTTGAAAGATTTGTAGCCATGAGCTCATGTGGAGTTCGTTCACCAATGTTTCTTGAAGATGCGCCTTTAAGAGTCCTTGGTTCAGAAAGATTCACAAAAAATTTCTTTAATGCCATTTTCCTGAAAAATAGAAACACATAAATCAGTAAATAACAAAAACATATTAACTTAAATTAACAACGAAAATATATCATAAATTTTTTATTTGTATAATCAGAATTATCCCCCTACCCATGCTCCCCCCTCTACCCCCCATAACCC
>APFE030911965.1:0-21200 GCA_000404065.3 Pinus taeda | reverse complement strand
AATTTGAAATGTATATACAGCTATCAAAACACAGCAATCAAAGGCATTATATACATAAAACGAAAGAAAGAAATGCAGGAAATTAAAAGTACTGTACAGGCCTTTAGTAAACAGGGGCCCTCTGCCTACTCCAGCCGATTCAAGGATCAATTGCACGCTTGAATGGAATAACAACCTTCTCATATATTATGCATGAAATAGAAAATACAGTGGGATTTCAAAAGTACATAACAACAGCTAACAATTAACTTATCCAGCGTTCAAAGACGCTTTATTTATAACTGAGGAAAGCGAACTAACTTAACGAAATCTAAGTAATTCAAACAGCTGTGTAAAAACACGTAGTCTTGCTGCGTCCTCGGATTTAGGCAACGGTCGTTGTGGGTATTCAATCCGCTGTTGGATTTATGTTTCCCACCATCTTCACGACTGAGGACGATGCCACCTGTTCTTCACGTGCTCTAAAACAGAACACGCAGAGCCGTGCCACCGCCAATGACCTTTGTTGACCGAAGTTGCCTCCTCGTTGACCACGGGTTTTGATGACTGGTTTGGGTGATCTGGAGGGACACACACAATGTCCTTGGTTCCACGAACTTGCCCATGTGTCTCTTCTTCCCAGAGGACACCTAGAACATACCATTTAATAAAACAGCTGCGGAATCCGGGGTTGGCTGCGGAAACTGGGATCAGCTGCGGAAAACCCTGTGTGAGTTGCGGAAATGCAGCACCTTGAACCAAAATTCTAAACCAAACACAGTCATTAGCATAATCAGAAAACCATGTAAAAAGTCCTAAAATACAATGATTTGAGCAATTTGATGGAGGGAATGAGTGGAAAAATAAGGAAATGAATAGGAAAAAGAGGTTGGGAGGATGTGTAAAGAAGTGTAGGTTTGAGGCTCAACAACTATCTTGAAGAAGGCTTGGATATATTGTAACACGCCTTGGCTTCTCCACTACACGAAGCTAGTACATCTCTTTAGAGGAGTAGGCAGATGTGGCTATAACGTTCCACTGATGGGGCTAGGAGGTTTACATGGTGTATTGTATGATTGTGACTTACACTTCTTTATATAATAAAAGCCAACACATTTTCATGCATATGTTGTTATTTTAGTCTGACTGCTCTGGTTCCCTTAATGATATATGTTGTTTAACTTACGTACTTGTATATGAACTGATTTGTATGCAATTATATGAATCTTGTTGTTAATGTGTTGCATATGTTTTTAATGTTGTCACCATCCGTGTCGACTCTTCACCTTGGACCTTCCTGATGTATAGGTTAGGATTTGTAGAAATTTTGGTAAAACGAATTCTCAATAGGTATGCATCCATTCTTACATGCCAAGCTCTAACTGTTTGGTTTAAGCCATATAGAGCTTTCTTCAACTTGCAAACATGAGTCTCCCTATGATTTATTTCAAATCCTTGAGGTTGCTTGATGTAAACCTCCTCATCAATAGTCCCAGTCATAAATTCTTTCTTAACATTCATTTGGTGAATGTTCCATCCCATAGTAGTAGCCAAAGAAACAATTGATATTTTTGTTGTATATCTAGTTGTAGGAGGAAAGGTTTCTTCGTAATCAGTCCCTTCTTTCTGTGAGAAGCCTCTTGCTACAAACCTTGTTTTATATTTATCAATGCTCCCATCCGCAGTGTGATTTATCATGTAATTCCATTTTGAAATGACTATAGATTTTTCACTTGGCCTAGGGACAATTTCCCAGACATCGTTCTTCCTGATTGACTTGTATTCTTCCTGCATTTCATTCTTCCACTCTTGATGTTTAGAAAAATATTCATAGGAGGAAGGTTTCGCTTCAATAAGATGTGTCATGCATGCAACATACCTTGACTATCTTTTCTATCTTTTACTTTCTCTAGAGGTCCCTAATGTTGTATGTCCTTATACTTCTTGAAGAGTAGTCTTCAACCAAGTAGGCCTCTTTCAATTTTCTAGAATAGTTACTTGTTGTGTAGGCTCAAAAGACGTTCAACATTTTCTTGAGTAGATGTATGATCTTAACCATCATTTTCCCTAGAGATATCCTCAAACATAGTTATCTCTTCTTCATCAAAGTCAACTGAAACATCCTTTGATTTCTTGTAAGTTATACTCTCATCAAAGATGACATCCCTACTTACTTCAATTTGACGATCTTCCTTTTTATAGATTTTGTACGCCTTTGATGAAGCACTATACCCAATGGAGATGCCCTTTAAACTGGTAGGATTTAACTTC
Organism: Pinus taeda; assembly: GCA_000404065.3. Classification (NCBI taxonomy): domain Eukaryota; kingdom Viridiplantae; phylum Streptophyta; class Pinopsida; order Pinales; family Pinaceae; genus Pinus; species Pinus taeda. The sequence goes on along the minus strand of APFE030911965.1, from coordinate 18,950 downwards.
TCTCTCTTGTCCTTGGGTATATGAATATACACAGGACACCCAAATATTTGAAGATGATCCACGCTTGGGTTCTTTCCTGTAAATGCTTCTTCTGGACTCATGTTGTTGAGAATCCTGTGAGGACTTCAGTTTTGCAAGTAAACAACTATCATACATGCCTCTTCACTATTGAAATTGAGGGATATCTTGATCATGCAAACTGACCCCCTTACATTCTTCAATTTTTCTATTCTTCGTTTCAGCCACATCATTCTGTTCAGGATTATAAGGAATAATAAGCTCCCTCTTAATCCCTGCTTCCTCGCTGAAAGCCATTAGTTCTTGGAGGTGTATTCTCCACCATTATTTGATCTCAAAGTTTTGATCTTTCTCTCGGTTAGATTTTCCACTTCATTCTTGAACTCCTGAAACTTTTCGAATACCTCATTCTTATTATTGAGGAGGTATAACCAAGTTTTCCTTGAGAACTTATCAATGAAGGTTATAAAATACATATGCCCACCAAGAGACTTAACTACCATAGATAGACATACATATGAATGTATGAGATCTTTAAATCCCTTAGATACGGTATCACTTCTTGCAAATGGCTTCTTTACATTCTTTCCTAAAGCACATCCCTTACAAGTTCCTTCATATTCTTCTTGTGAAAATTTCACCACTGAATTTTTATTGCAACAATTGGAATTAATTCTTCTAATTGTTAATTAATTTAGCAGCCTATTGCTATGACAACAACGAATTAATCACATTGAAATCTCCACAAATAAAAACACTATGGAAGATAAACTGGAAACTGAGAAAATACTGGCACACACACACACACAAATATAACATCGTTATTTTTGGACAAAAGTCCCTGGAAAAACCCAACTTGGGAAAACTGGTGCAACAACAAAGGGTTTTTATTATTAAGCAATAGTGAGAGATTTTGAGAACAAGCTATGGATGCCCGACTGGCAATCCAATCAACAAAATAGACTGGGAAAAATATCTGTGAGGAAAATACCTCAACACCTGTCTGATCCAACTGTGACAACTGGAAAAACTAGCTATTCGTACACCCTTTGCACAGTACTTGTGCATGCACTAACTTGCTAAGCCCCGAAATTGCTGGAAAAATGATGTCTTGGATGACTCTACCTTAGGAAGGAATCCGCTTGGCCTCCTAGAGAATTTCTGGATGAACTACAATTGAATAACCCTTCCCTTCAACCAAATAGATCTCCCTCTAAAGCTATCTGTGTTGGCTTTGCACATATTCTCTGGGAAATACGACCCTTCCACTGCCAACTCTTAAGAACTAGAAGACTTCCTCCAGACTCACTATCTCTGCCTCTCTCTGTATTTGCTTCCCTTGTCTAGCTCAAACTCTTCTAGTAGAATGTTGCTGCTCTCTGCAAAAATCGAACTGACCAAGCAAATCGATCTAAAGCGTGTTCCTCCATCTACCCATTGACTTCTTATAATATCAATGTGAGATTGCAATGGCCAAGATTAAATCTTAATCAATGGATAATATTATTTCCTAGTCAATCCATGTGAGTTTCTAGATAAATCTCACCTTTCTTAATTAATTATTTTCCCTAAATTAGAATTAGGAAAAAATTAACTACTGATTAATTAACTTAATTAAAGAACTTCTAGGTGGATTTTCCTAAAATATTTTCTAGGTTATGGAGTCCTAGTGTTTCTTAGCCTCCCTGACAACTGTCAAGACTAGAACACCATCCTATGATACAAAAATTAACACTCCCTCTTAGCAAGGAACGTGTTCGAGCGTTGAACTGGTCCAACACCATGTCTCTGCATCATCCTCCCATACACGCTGATGATATCTAGCCATTATGATTTCCTACCACTGCTCACCAACCACTACACAAATTTGATGTTGCATTTGTTGTTGTTGACACTAATATATTGCTAGCAACTCACTGCAACTCCCTCTCAACCATTTTTGTTGTACTGCAACTGAGAAGCATATGAAATTCTAAATCAACCGTGTCTCTATGTTGCAGATGTCTCCTGAGAATTTGAATGCTACTAGCCTTTGTCAATGCGGGCTCGTAAACATGAGTTGTATTGCACTTTCTATATTCAATTCTTCGTTAGAGCTTTAATGTTTCCTTTATAATGATCAACTAATTAATGGAACACACAAATGCTTGTAAACACACAACTCAAAAGGAAATCAATCCATCTTGCTAACACAGGCAGAATCAATAATCAAATTCAACCTAAAGACTTTGAAATATCTATAAACTTAACCTATTCTGTTCTTGAACTGAAATCTGGACTCAAATGAGGACTTAACTCTTTACCATAGATTCGACTTTTACAGACTATGAAAGTGAATTCCTAATCAAACAGACTCCACACATCAACTAGATATTCGAAATCCAAACCCTACTTTTTGGTGTTTACAATTTACACTTGAAAGAATTAAAAGATCTAATCTACTTGCAATGGTAATTCAATTTTAAACTAAGCAATCAATATTGAATTCAATAATTGGTGTTTGATTCAAACCATAGAATGAGAAAGGCTTCACATTAATTCCACTGTCTCGACAACAAGTAAAAGATCTGTATGTTATGAGGTAATTTGAATGCTTTGTCTCATATACTCAACCAAGCAACTTGATATCTCACACTTAACTAATCTACATACATATTACCTAATTTGTAATAACCTTAGGAACAAGCTCAAATATCAAACCCTAATTCTGTCTTCAAGAATGAAAAGAAAATAAGACAACTATAAATTGCTATAGAACACACAAAACTGTACTCGAGAAGCTATCCTACAGTTGCATAAATCTCAAACTAAACTCAAGCAAACCTACTTAGGCTCTCAACAAACCAACACTCTATCCTGTTAATGAAAGAAATAGATCACACAATTGATTGCAATCTTACTTCAAAATATAATCAAACACACATTATACTAAGGCAATGTTGATGGAAATTATCTCAGGCTGGAAACTACAATTTCAACCAACAATATCAAATTCTAGGTTACAGTACTACACTCAAGCACTCAAAACAAAACAAAGGAAATCAAACTATAAGGTGAATCACTCACTTGGACTTCAAAATCAATCTGAAAACTTGATCAAGAAGCTAAGAATCTATTGAGAAATAAGACTAGATCAAACTATGATGAGTTAAGCTATTCTAATCAATCAATCTAGAAAGAAACACTCCTATGGCACACGCATTCATGAAAATAATTTTATAAGAAAACCAATCGATTTGATAATGGAAAGAAACAAGCAATGAGATTCTATTCGGAATTAGCTGAAATCCACTCAATGCATATTACCAATCCAACTTCCTAATCCATACAACAAAACCCACACCATATCAATCCTTACTACTCAATGAATTATATCGACTTTGGCATTCGAGGGTTCATTCTACGTTTTCAACAGAGGGGCCAGCTCACCACAAGCATTCGATTTACAATGTGATTTAAACAAGTTTTATATGACTGCAACAACACAGCCAGGACGATATAACTTGTTGCTTTGGGGAATAGAGCATGACTCTGTTTTAAAGGTAGGAGCGCCAATCTCTGGGATGCACATAAGAACCACACATTCAAATCTGAAAATGCATGTAATGGTCAACACACTAAAATCGTTCCAAATTCAATAAAAGCCTCCACACAACATATAAACGATTAATATACAAACCAAAGACAAATGATAAATAGCTATAACTAACACATGACTATGTTCCTATGAAATGATACAGAGCTAATCCCAAATGGTGGTGGGCCCGACCAGACCTGGGAAGCTTACTTACTTACAGAAAATGGAAAGCTTTAGCACAACTAATTCATGAACTCACAACAAACCATCCAACGAATTGATTTGAACTTAATACATAGGCATCATAACAGTCTTTCAATTAAAAATAATATGTCTGGAGATAACACTTCAAAGTTACAAATGACAGTATTCTCTTTTTCTCGCTCCCTTCTGAGTTATTACAGATCAACCTTTATAGGCATTGACTTCAGTTAAAAACAACTTGGACCATACATAGAAAATTCAACAGCTTGGCTAAATCTATATTCCAGATTAGATTGTTGGAACGACTTGCTCGATTTAGCATAACAAATCCTCAACTAACCCCAATATTGGTACCAGCTAACTTCAGTGAGGATAGTGAAGATCTTTATCATGGAAGAGATTGAACTTGTTCGATCACAACTATAGGTGGCTCGATCATCTAGAAGCATGTGGCCTATTCATCATTTGTATTGTTGAGTACCGATCCTGAAATGGTGTTGAGTACAGAAGTGGCAGAACATGGTTCATGGAGAAGCACTCTCCTGATCTCATCCTGTTGAGCTACTGAAATATTCACACTCAATCATATCGATTAGTTAGCTCATTGGTAACAACTTAAATTCACTTAAACTTAACCAATAAACAACAAAATGACAGAATGAAATGCTTTACCTAATAGTAGGATTTTGATAGTTTTTAGAGCAATAAAAGTGATAGGAGAGTAGGTATAGGAGTACAAAAAGGACAAAAACGGAGGTGGAAAATAGTGGAAGTGGGGAAAAACGGGCACCAATAGGAACCTTTTTCTTTCCTCTACGTGAAGGAATGTAATTGGGCAGTTTAGAAAAGGGGTCAGACCCCTCCACATTAATGTCCTCCACCCCCTCCATATCATGTCGTTTTCACCCACATGGAGTTCTTCAACATCGGCTTCAGGCTCTAGGTCAATCACCTTACCCTTCTCCTGTGTAGTGGGCTTTCGCATCTATGGGTGCTTTCTGGGTGATGCACACACTGGTTGTTGTGATTTATGCTTATCCTTATTTGATTTTGGACCCTCCTTGGTTGGCATAGGCCTCAGCCTGGGTGTCCTTGGTGATTTAGGCACTTTCGTCAGTACTTCGATGCTTTCAACCTTCAGGGCAGCTCCCTCAGCTGCCATTACTACCTCTGGGGTAGTTCCTTCAGCTGTCATTGCTTCTCATGCACTCACAGTTTTTGAGGGCATCGACATAATGCTACACAACAACACCCACATCTCCATTTGCAACTTCTCAAACACTGAACTTGCTATCAGGGCTTCAAAGATATTGGGGTTCATACGTGCCTGAGAGCTTAATACCTCAATTCTAAAAATGCCAAGTGTTTTTCACTAGGCAACCACCTGTAATTTATAAGTATTTTAGAATTCAAATCCGACCGTTCCCCCCATAAATCATTCATAAATGTTGGATTGGCGGCAAATTATCATAGATCTTGCCCTTAAATTCTGACTTAAATTACTGCCCCCCGCTCCATTTTTCCATTTTTCCACTGTCAAGTCATGAACAGTGACCATAATGGTCACTTTCCGAGTGCCCTACACAGTCCCTTCTTGGATAGGACAACTCCCCACACATTTCTACTGACACTGCGACATTCCTTCATTCTGTGCAGTTCCCCAATCGTGTAGCTCCCTAACTCAGGCAGTGTAGTTTATAATCCTGCGCCTCCTTTCAGCTGCCTGGAGTGCTAAGGCTGTGCTTCCATCATGTAGTAATCTAGATGGATTGCCAATGTATGGCTTCAATCGGCTGCCATTCACCCGTCTTGGGAATGGTTCTCCATTCAATTTTACCAACTGAACTGCTCCACCATCAGTAATCTCCTTGATGACATAGGGCCCCAACCAATGCATCCTAAATTTCCCTGGAAACTTATCAAACTTGCTGTCATATAACAAAACCAAATCATTTATCTTGAAGGTGTGTAGTTTGATGTGTCGATTGTGCCATGCCTTTTCGCGCTCCTTTTGAGCTTGTTGATGAAATCCTGCAAGAAAGATATCCTTCTTAAGTTTCGTTAGTTGCGCCAGCCTCTCTTTCAGGGCTATGCGATCCACCATTGATGTGAATGTCACTATGCACAGACTAGGTACAATGTACTCCATTGGAATCACAACTTCCACGCCATAAACCAGTCTGGATGATGTTTGTCCAATCAGCTTCTTGCAAGTCATCCTGTAAGCCCATAGCACCGCGGGCACACAAACATCCCAGTCATTTCTTTGAGCATTACAAATATTTGTGAACATGTTCTCCAGTATTTTATAAATGCTTCTATCATTCCATTAGCTTGCAGGTGATATGGCGTGCTCTTCTATTGGTAAACCTGAAATTCCTTTGTCATCGCGTTGATCGTCTCATTGAGAAAGTGTGTACCGTGATCAATAATTAGAATTTTTGGAAAACCAAACCGTGTCTGTACATACTCAAAGATAAATTTAGCTGTTGTCACGCTTGTACAATCCTTCACAGGCTACACCTACGACCATCTGGTTAAGTACTCCATCGTGGTGATGATATATCGTGCACCCATCTTCTTCCCTGGAGGCTGAATTGGTCCTACAAAGTCAATTGCCCACTTATCGAAGGGTTGTAGTGATATTTGTAGATTCAGCGGAAGCTCATTCCTATGGGAGGATCTTCTCACCGTTTGTCATGCGTCGCATGCCCTACAATATGATTTTGAATCCATATGCAAGGTTGGCCACCATAACCCAGCGCGTAGAATCTTCTACATTGTTGCTTTTCCTGCATAATGACCTCCCGTGGCTTCGTCATGAGCCTCAACAAGGATGTTGTTTCGTTCAAACTCTGGCACATAATGTCACAATATTTCATCTAATCCTATTTTGTACAAGTGCCCTGCAATGACAGAAAAGTCTTTCGTGCGCACTACCAGTTCCTTCTCCTGTTGACTTGTATAACTGTCTGGAGTCGTTCCTATCATTAGGAAGTGGATAATATCTTCAAAGTGATTGTCCGTGATGCACACTGTAAAGAGTTGTGCATCAGGTATCCCCTCCTTCGAATTAGTAGGTTCCTCTCCCATTTCGATGGACGATAGATGATCTGGTTCAACATTCAAGCGTCTTGGTTTCACAATAACTTCAAAATCATACTCCTAGAACAAAAACAATCACTTGCATATATTCCCCCCTAGCACAGGCTTGTTAAACAGGTATTTCAACGTAGAATAATCTATATACATCTTAAAGTGTCCACCCAACAAATAGTGCCTGAACTTCTGGAGTGCGTACACCATAAATAATCCTTCGTGCTCTACTGTGGAATAATTTTTCTCCGCTTTGGACAACTTCCTACTTGTGAACGCTATAGGATGATCCAATTCCCCTTCACCAGCTTGTGTCAATACTACTCCCAATGGAATACATGATGCATCCACTTGCACATGAAATTCATTCTTCCAATCCAGGAAGACTAGGATCGGCACGGTGACCATCTTCTCCTTCAACGCATCCAAGCTCTTCTGTAATTCTTCATTCCAATAGAATGTAACATCCTTTTTGAACAATTTTTCCATTGGCACGGTAATTTGGGCATAGTTCTTGATGAATTTTCTATAGTATCATGTATGCCCCAGTGTTGCATGCAGCTGTTTCACACTCCCAGTGTTTGATTATGACCGTGATCTTAGCTGGGTCTACCATCAAGCCTTGTCTTCATACCACATGGTCCAACGAGATCCCAAAAGGGACACAAAACAAACATTTCTTTAGATTGAGCATGATATGGTACCTCCAACATGTATCTAGCATCAAGTGCAGACTTGCCACATGGCACTTCACTAGTCTGAACACTATCCAATCATCAAAGTCTACTTCCATAAATTTATGAATAAAATCCTTGAACACCGGGATGACTACACGCGAAAAGATCGCTAGCACGTTCTTCAGCCCAAAAGGCATCACCATATACTGGAAGTATCCCCATTTAGTCGCGAAGTTCGTCTTACTTCTATCCTCTGGTGCGATCTTGATTTGATGTTACCCCAAAGAACCCATCAATGAATGAATACACTACTTGGCCACCAACATTATCCAGGACCTCATCGATGAATGGGGTTGGGAAGGGATCATGCACGCAGGCATCATTCAACTTCCTAAGATCTACGCATATCCTTATTTCTTCCTTATGCTTCTTTTCTAGAACCACTATTGTGCTTACCCAATCAGATTCTTCCACTGGTTCAATAATACCCACCCCAAGAATCTTATCTAACTCAATGTGAACCCTTTCCTTATACTTTGGATTGAGGCAGTAAGGTCTTTGTTTCATAGGATTTGCATCTAGTTTTAGGGTGATCTTCATGACACCCAGGTATCCTATTATTCCTTTCAGATCAAAAAACTTCATGGGGAACAAGTCCTGATATTCACGGAGCAGTTCGACAACCTTATCTATTGTCGCGTCATCCCAATAGTTCCTAGTCTTTGCAAACTTTGGCTCTGCGTCCATGCCATTATTCACATATCTAGTTCTGAGCGACTCTATTATGTTGGGGTTCTCTAGTTGTGGTCCTTCAACTCCGCGGTGACCTTCAGTCTCAGAGATATTAATCTTTCTCGGGTCTTCATCTTCTTCTTCTGTTGTTACGTTGTAACACTCCAGCGCGTGCCTCAGCTTGGTAGTCCAATCAGGTTAAATCAGGTCTAGATGATCCTGTGGTATCCTAAAGATGGCTATCTTATCCTCCTACAATGCTTCATCGATAGATTCAAATCCATCCTCAAAACTGAACGTCATCAGAAATCCTTGGCATAAAACATCCCATTCTTTGGTGCCATATCAGAGTTTTGTTTCCAAGTACCAATTCATTGGTATAACATCCAAGGTATGAAAAAAGAGATGGATCCAATCCAGCTGAGGCTTCACTGCATATACTTCAGTCCATTTAGCCAAATGATCACGCGGATCATTCCTCCCGTCATACTTTTCTGTTAGTCGTACCTTCAGGTGGCCAAAGCGTATCCCCATCATCCTTCTATATTCGTGCCAATCCTCAAAACTGTCCTTGTGTGTACCCCACCATCTTATGGTTGCAGCACATAGCACCCAATCTAATGCCTGGACGCGATGCTTCTCTGGTACTTCCCTTTCAAATGCATCCAAAAAGTGATCAAAATTAGTTAACCCATCATAGTGAGGTAGATTTCTTACCTCTAATGATATGCAGCACAACGAGTTGGTCATCATATTACACTACAGCATAGATACTTCATGCAGATGATTTTGCTAGTGCTCCAGTTCTTCATATGAATCTGATGTGTAGGAGCGCTCATGGTCCCATGCAATACGTCTGTCTACTGCCAGATTCACCCAATCCTAGTCTCATGTCGTTATCTGGAAAATTTGGTCCAAATCATCATCACTTTCATAATCGCAAATTGGTTTTGTATAGCGTGGTCCTTATGCAGGATCCAATGGCACCACTACTTGGAGTGATTTCTTCTCAAATATCATCTTTCACTTCTTTAGGTTGATTACCCCATTCATGTCAATGGCCCAATCGATCCCAAGGAGCACGGGGTAGGGATTGCTATCATCCACAATCTCTATTACTTCAAAGTCCACTAGTACGCTCACGCCTTCGATGTCCACTGTTACCCCCTACAACCTCCCCATTGGGATGATTTTTTGTTGATTCTCCATCCTTAACTGAATCGAAGACCAATGTAGCACAAGTCTCCCCATTCTTTCCCATGTTTGTTTCGGCAAAACATTCACATCAGACCCTAGATATAATATAACTTGGACCATTTCATATTATATTATCTGCATGGTGAGTCTCATCTCATGTCTAGTCCTTGCCTTATGCTTACCAAGCTTTCTGACTATGCATGATTCGTCAGTAGAGTTTTCCTTGCCAGCGCACCAATTAATCAATTCCTACAGTCCCTTCACAGCCTTGCTATCGCAAAGCAGTTTCATGCGGGTCTTTAAGAACATGGTAATCATGGATGAGTCCATTTCTTCAACCGGTTTCTCTTGACTTCCTAAGGTAGAGGCCTCAACGAAGCTTTTCTTTGCTTCCATAAATGTTTCTTTTGTGTGCTCCAGATCAAACCCAGTCTCCTTTTTTGGTGCTTTGTGAACCCACTCACCTTCTACAAGCTACTTCCCTTTATCCTCACCAGTCGTCGTTCCACTTCGCAACATCATTTTTACCTTAGGGTCTTCCTCGTGAGGCTCAACCCTCATGATCTGTAGGTTCTGAGTCAGCTGCAAAGGTTGCGCCCCCTTTTTGCGAATTTTAGCCAACAATATAAAGCAATCCTTAGTTGCATGGTCAAGCTGATTACAATAGCGGCATGACAGTCGTGTCATACTTGGGCAGAGCCTCGCGTAGTGTCTTGGTCCTCCACAATTGTAACAAATAAGCTGTCCTCGATCTCTACCAGGTCCTCCTCCACCTCGGCCTCTGCCAAACCCCTGATACTCACCTCGCGCTCCTCTAGTGCCTTGGTACAGAGGCCACGTTTCTTCCTGCACCCTGTATGCAGGTGTCCTGTCCATCATTAATTCGTAACTATGATAATTACGCTCGTCATGACCCACTGATTGACAGAAATTGCAGAAGAGTTGTTGTGGCATATGTATGAATTTCTACATAAAATGGAAATTTCCAGTGGCATTTTTCCCAACTACCTGGCAGATATCACACCATAGCGCAGGCCCTGTACTTGGACCTGCTGCAGTCTCCAGCCTCAGAGGCATTGTTCCCCCTACTGCAACATAATTCGCAAAGACTGGATAGTGATCTTTTTCATGCCCCTAACCTTTGCATTTCAGGCACTAGACTTCTTTACGCGCCTTTGGTCGAGTTGTTTTTTCTTTCTTCAGGCTTTGCATTTCAAGGCAAAGGTTCTGCAACTGTGCGTGAATCTACTGAACCCCCAGATTATCATCCTACATTGGTGTCTCATGCAAGCTCATCACGATTTCTAGAGCTTCCGCGTGGGTCCCGATCTTCTGTTGTGATAGCGCAACCCTTAGGTGAGGTAGGAGCGAGGCTACAAACCATTCTCGGTGCTTCCCATCAGTCAGAATCATGTTGGCTTCGCAGATCGTACACTGCAATATTTGATCCAAATCCTAGGGCATCTCTCCAAGCTTCATCATGATCTCCTTCCACAATGGATTGCGCTTGAGACTTAGGTCTACTGAATTCCCTATTTAGCACAGTCTAGATATCTGCCAATGCAGACGTTAGGTTATCAATACTGTACTTAATGTACCACGTTAGTGCATGGTCCTACAAAGAATTAACCAACGTTGCTTTCTTCATTTTATCCTCTGTGATACCCTAAGATTCCCATACAACCTTCACGACGAACCAAAACTGGTTCGGACCTTCATTTCCTACGCCCTTGAACACAGGTAGCTTTACGGAGTTTGCCATGTTGAACAGTGGTGGAGGTGGCGGTGGTGTGGGTGTAGGGGTAAGTAATGGAGGTGAGGATAGAGCCGGTGTGGATGGATGAGATGAGGATGGAGGCGGTGTGGGTGTTCGCGGGAACCCTTTTCTTATCAACTGAATAGTGCTCAGAGGAGAAGCCTGTGTTTCTCCTTTGTCATCACTCAAAGGAGGTTCAATTAGCGATCTATATTTAGGACCTTTTCTTCCTCCATCCTTGAAAGACCTTCCACTTTGTGTAGTCCCAAACATAAAGGTAATTGCATGACCCGCTTTTCACACAATAGCATCTTAATCCAAGTATTTAATGATTTCAAATACTTACCTCGCAGCCCCTTGAAGAAGCGGTGCTCTACTACACTGTAACTGACCAAAGTATCGACCACGAACTTTGTCACAAACCCTCCTATGATACGGTCAAGCCAATGATTTAAAGTGCACGCGATCTTATCTTCAAAGGCTTCCAATTTCTGTACTAACTCCGGGGTCCAAACAATTGGACCGTCAAGCCTCCACCTCCCTTGGCCGTCTGCCAACTTTGCGATCCTGGCAACAGAACCATTTGTTGGCTTGATGGGCCCTAACCCAGGTTTAGCATTAGTCAACCAAGAAAATCCCTACACTACTGGCCCTTTCATCATCAATCCGCGAAGTGTGGACTGAAGTCTCAGCCGAAGCAGTATGGGGGCATGCAGGAAGCAAGTTTCTGCACCCTGAGATGGTTGTGATGTCGATTTTACACTTTAACTCTGCCTTCGCGCAAATCGATAAGCCTTTAGGGCTTATCGATGTACTTCTCTATTAGTATTTCAGAGCCTCCTCAAAGATCTGCAATTGTCCTTCACATAACCCTAACAAGCAATATCAACACTTACACGCCTCTGTAACTACTTTGTTGTATAGTTTCCTAAATTATATTAAGTGTTCGCCAATTCTATCATGCAATTAAGATTGTCTTCGCGTAAACATATATCTCTACTTGCGTTCATATAACAGAGGAAAACACATATATTTGCGCATCAAATTAGTAATAAAACATAAACCCAGTGCTTAACATAACATAATCGCATGCAATTGACAGAAGTAAAATGCATAGTAATTTCATAATACTTCTCTTTATTGATGGTTCAGATTTTTTAGTACAAACTCTAACTACCCTACGCACACAACTGTAGGGGTCTGCGCACTCAGCTGTGGACTTCTACCCTAGGCCTCTGCACACTCAATTGTAGAGCCTCTTTCCTATGCTAAGATGCTCGCTCTTAGCTCTTCACAGACTCATCAATGACTCTATCTATGAACTGAACTATCCTAGACTCCTCTAAGACCTCCTTTTTATACAATCCCATGGTCTGTGGACCAAGGGCGGATCTCATCAAGCCGACACAACCTATCTAAACTAAGGGTGGAAACCCTTTTTGACTCTTGATATATTCACGCTCTGTGACTAAAAAATGTGGAGAATTTACATTCTTTTATACAAAATTCGGGATTTTTGCCCCAAAACTTGGGCTTTTAACCCCAGAATTGACCCCATGGGACCCATTCCCAACAATGATCAATCATAAGTATCGTCCTTGTCACTTACACCATCGGTCGGTCTTGTTGAGCATGTGTGTCTAGATGGTTTGGTCATTTCGTTGTTAAGTCATGCGAGTGTGTGTTCGTATGATCACCTATGCATCTTTCGATTGTTCACACACTTAGCAATTTTTGCTGAAGGTTCTAATGACTTGACTCCCTTATGATAGCTGGACCATCACCTTGCCATCAACTCGATTGTCTGTCAACTAGAATAGCACAAAAGCACCAAACTAGTCATTTCAAGCTGCACTACCCGCAAGTAATTCAATCAACTCTCATGCTGGCCACCCAGACAGTCGGACCCGACAGTCATCCCAAGACTGGATCCCCTCAAAAATTGCACAGAGGCCACTGACTTCACCCGCTCAACTGAATGAGGAAATTGTGAAAAAAGGTCAGATAGCCACCAAGTGTCCATCCCTGTTTCCCTCAGAAAATTGCATAGTTTTCCCAATCAGTCATCCCGACAATCGACCAACTATTCATCTCAGAAATTATGCAATGTTCATGAGCAGGCCTTCCTCTACCTATCAATCAGCTCAACTCAGAAATTACACAGAGATGATCAGCAGTCCGGCCTCCTAGACTTAGTGCAGTTTTCCTTGCTAGTATCCCCTAGCAGCAGACTCCCAGTTCCCTCTGGGAATTGCGTAGTTTCTGCTGTGAGTCACCTGGGAAGCCAATTGGCAGTTCCCTCTAGGAATTGCACAGTTTTGGCTGCCCGTGACCCCGAAAGTTCCCCAGAAAAGCTGCGCAATCCCTACCTACTGACCCTTCATGCAACTCAGCCTGTTCCTCTAGAAAATTGCACAAATCTAGTTGTCCAGTCCCGTTGTCCGTTCGTTCTTAAAAATGCACAGAGCATGCCTATCTTTCCTTCTAGTGGCCTTGACTATTCCTCCCAAAATTTGTTCAATTTTGCCTTCCAGCCGAGCCAACCTTGTAGACACTCACTGTCAAGTCAGATTGCCTGTCTGCATCTCTCATTGACTCTTGCGCAGTTTTCATCAGTAGTTTCCCAGAACCATCATCCCGCATCATAGCCTTGCTGCCTCTCCCAGTCACCTACACCCGAATGATCATATGTCATGGTAGACTAGGAGGTTTTGGATTTGATGTTGTATCATCATGAATGACTGCAGGTACAGGTACACCAACAAACATGGCAAGACAACGAATGGGATGAACAAAGGGAGCACATGCAGAATGACGGGTTCACCAACAGACAAATGAATGAAGAATGAGAAGAAGACGAACATGACGAACAAGCACCTTCGTGAAAAGATGAGCCTGTCAAGCCTTCCAACATGCAAGCAAGGAACAACATGCTAAAGCTTCATCAAGCGAACCAAGGACCATCGAAGACTCTGCACACTTCACGATGCGGAGGTGAAGCTATGATACACCATGAAGACATCCATCACCCAACAACACTATAGCTCAACATGCACTCCAGAAGCAACATAAATGTACTAGCATTGTCATGTCAAGTCATGTCGAGTCACGTCATGAGTCATGTCGCCCACATCCTCACTATGGGTTTGTTGCCAATCAATGTGATGTAACGTGGAAGTCCAAGAGACCTACTTGTTGAACAAAGAGTCATGTAAGTCGAAGAGTCATGGAAGTCAAACGGTCATGAGGGTAGTCGAACAACCATAAGGGTCAGTTTCACCCTTGGCTATAAATACCCCCTCATTTGTACATGCAAAGGACTTTTTTTCACCTCATCTCCTCCCACATAGCCAAGAGAGTCTGTAATATTTTCTTTGAGGAGTAAGTAGTGGCTCCAACACCCCGCTAATGGGGTTAGTGATGTATGGTGTAATGATGTGTCTTGGAACTTTCACTTAATTCAGAAGCCTGTTAATAGGCCATCACATTTTCACACATGTATTGTATTTGTTGTAAGGTTGATCTTTAACACTTGTAATGCATGTTGCTTTAACCTGTGTTCTACATCTAAACTGTTTCATTTGTTGTAATGCATAATCTATTAATGGAAATGTGTTGTATATGTTGTTTATGTTGTCCAGTCCGTGTCAACTGCTCTTTTAGACATCGGACGAACCTTTCACCTAAACCTTGTTGTAACAACCATTACACTCATTCAGACTGTTGCGTGAGTGTTATACATGTTATCTTACCTTGTATGTTGTGATTGTCACATCCAAGTGGACTACTTCACCAGAACCTATGTATGTCCTTTTGTGTTATGTGTTCCTAGCCGAGTTGAGATTGATCCCTTTTAACCTGGAACTCACCTTCACCTTGTTCCCTTCACAGTGAAAGAACCATTGACACAAGTACACTTATACTCACTAGGCATGCAAACCTCACTTCTCAAAGACAAAGTGAACCACTCTTCTATGCTCACAAGCAAGAGTTGAGGAAAATCCTTAAGATATGGCAACTGGTCCATCATACCAGCTGTGACTCCCTCACCAAATGGTGTGAGGTCTAGTTGGGACTTCATACCGGGGTGATCCCTTGAATGTTGGCGGGTCTAGCACCATCAACATTTCTGGTGCTAGAAGGAGGACAGCCTATTGTACATGGCTAAAATTCCCCTCACAATCACTCATCAATCATCTGGTCAAGACAGTAACTCGCACTCCCTCTCACACGACTCTACAGTTGGTTACTCCTCACCTCCCAAAATTGAACACAATATTTCATATCAACATCTTCGCTCCATCCATCTCGTCACTCGCTAGTTCACGAAAGAAGTCGGACTAATCTTAGGCATACAACATCTTCCACACACATCTAGGAAGCCAAAATCCACTCCCATAGGAGTTGTTGTATCATCGGTGGAAGAAGCAGTCCTTGCCATGGTTGAAGGTCTATAGGAAGCTATTGAAGACAGAGAGGAAACTCCAATCTTCCTTGAAGACAAACAACGCTCTCTTGTGATATTGGGATAGAAATCCAGTATAGAAGGCGGAGGGGAAGGCAACGGAGGAGGTGGAGGCGGAGATGAATCGACAGACTCCGAAGGAGAGGAAGAAGATGAAGAAGATGAAGAGATGGCAGACCCAAATCTTGAATGGATGACTCAGGGACCATTGGCCCTCCTGACTGTTCTACACAAGATTCCAAAGCCAACAAAGAGGATGAACATCAAGTTCAACCCTGACAATGCGGTGAAGGCAGAGGACCATGTAGACAACTTTTACCTATAGCTGCAGAACCTTGAGGTATATTATGACGACGTATCATGTAGACTGTTCCCGTGTACCTTGGATGGTCGTGGAGTTGCTTGGTATCACAACCTTCCACCCAACTCCATACAAAACTGGGGTTCTTTCAAATGTATGCTCCTCGAAAATTTTGCTGATGACAAGACCCCAACCATGCTACTAGAGGAATTGGGAAGCCTCAAGATGGAGGGAAAAGAGAAAGTGAAAGACTTTAATTAGAGGTTTATTCGTATTTTGAAAAAAATTGCAGCAGACACTAAACCTCATGACTCCATCACTGTTGACTATTACACGTCTGCACTTCTGACCACCATTGCGCAGCTGGTCAAGCGAGCTACGAAGCCAACACTTTTAGAAAGCTTTGAAGAGGCTATTTCTATTGAAAAAGACTTGCGCACAATTGGAGTCATCAAGGATGACGAATCAATGAAATAATCCAAGGATGTAAGTAGAAAGCCCCAAGAAATGGCGAGCAAGGGTAGAGATAAGGAAGCAACTGATATTGAGACCCTCACTCGCCTTGTCAAGAACTTGGCCACCAAAATGTTTGAAATCAAGCAATGGAAAATAGACACATTCGCAAGCATCCATCCACCCAGACAGAGACAGGCGAGCATTTCATCAACTGGCTCATAAATCAACAACCGGTTCGCTTCCAAATTTGTGTAGAAGCTTGTGTTCCAACTCGGGAATTGCGCTGATCCTAATTTATGTTTGTTCCACGAAGAGTTCCACCCCGCGAACTCTCGCTCAGATTGGAAGCGAGTCGTTACCTCACTTTGCAGTCATACAATTGATGCAAAAGGTGACATGCAGGAGCAACTAGAAGGCACTGATGATAGTGAAGAGGTTACAACTGACGAAACACCAAGTTCTAAGCATTTGGTTAACGCTTATCAGTGCTCGCAAGTAATCTCGAAGACAAACACCGAGAAGAATGTTAAGAAATTTATGGAAGATAGATAAATTATTATGGAGATTTACCAAGATTTACATATAGGAATAATAAAATAACAAGCAACAATACACATAAATATTATACGCATAATATTTATCCAGGAAAACCCCAAATCCAGGGAAAAACCCAACTCAATGATTATACCGTGTGCCCAAAACCACTACTATTTAACCGGGTCTACCTTGACTCAAACCCCGAGTCAATTTTACCTAACAATTCCCCCCTTTAACTTGACTTGGGGTTCCTTGACTAAATCTAGCCAAAACCTGCTAAATGAGACAATCTCGCTCACTCTTCAAAGTTTTTACCTGGGATTTGTTAACCTGACATCCCCCCATTACCAAGGTCTAACCCAGACTTTACGGTAATTACTCAGGGGTATGCATGCCTTACCAGGTCTTACAACAATATGCCCATTTACATGCAAATTAAAAATTTCACTCCATTATAATTCTTTTTTTTGTTTACCCTTGTTCTTGTCTTTGTACATATGACTTCAATGTCCATATAAAAAGAACGCATCTACTGAATTACATGGGTCACCAGCCACTGTAACCACCATTTATCTATGCGTTCTTTTCAGGTACATGGTTAATCAATTAATTAATCCACGTGCACATATCCTCCTCATCCATTGAATCTCTTATGACCCAATAGTGTGTAGCTTTGCTTCACAATATATGGATTTTGATCCAGATCTGCAATAAAAAAACTCGATTATCTCTCTATCTACCAGGCCAATACAAGCCCTTGGCAACAAAAAACCGTCCTTTTGAAGCCAACTTAGCTTTGATACCATTTGTTAAGAAATTTACAGCAGAGATATAAATTATTATGGAGATTTACCAAGATTAACAAAGAGGAATAATAAAATAACTAGCAATAATACACATAAATATTATATGCATAATATTTATCCAGGAAAACCCCAAATCTAGGGAAAAACCCAACTCAATGAGATCTCATTAGCATTGGCCAAAACCCTGGCCAATCCGGCCAAGTGAGCCTTCACCGCTCACCTCCAGGCCTACATTACAATGGATTATTCCCAACCTTTTATGGGCTCCATTACATGCAATACCATGGTCCATAATACCATGGGTACACTATACCATGTGCCTAAAACCACTACTATTTAACCAGGTCAACCTTGACTCAATTTTACCTAAGAAAGAAACCCCAAAAGAAAAATGATCGTTACAATATTAGGAGTAAAGGGGCTCCCCCTACACTTGGGGAAATGCAAGAGAAAGTGAGGCAACTGATAAAGAAGGTTGATCCATCAGCTGCCTCGAAGCAACAGACACAAAGAAAGTCTGGGAAGACATCGGTGGATAAGAGTGCATCCATGAGCAGCAAGTTGCATAAAACTCCACTGGACATCACGGACATCCATTCCACCCTGGACACCCCAGTGAGCCTACCAACTCTGGACTACAACATAGTTGACAACATGAAGAAAACTCAAGCGAACATCAATTTGTTCGAGTTAGCCAAAGTCCAGAGTCAGTGAGATATCCTTCTGCGTGCGTTGGGACAAATAGCAGTGGAAAGCACAACCTCCACTATCGAGGGAGCAAGCACACCTCCCGGATCACTATCTATTGTGCTCAATACACTCCGAATGGAAGAAGAAAACTTAGGTTTCCCCCCATTCCTGCTTTCATTCAAGTTTTAAACTACAATGTTCACAATTGCTTGGTTGATTCTGGCACGAAAACCAACATCATGCTGCTCTCAAGTTGGATGATTCTCGTGGATGTTTTGCCATATGCTTTCGGTATGTCCACAACAAATATGTTGATGCATTGGTGAACTCAACAGAGACTGGTCCAACAAGCTAGATGGATATTTTTCTATGGACTGGTCTCACATGTGGCTTCCGTACAAGGGAAGATGCAACCAAATACGGATGTTATCCGAGAGG
>APFE030911955.1:189147-228182 GCA_000404065.3 Pinus taeda | reverse complement strand
GGTCACGATATGTAGTGATCCGACGGTTCATTCTCTCCTCGGTATTACCGACACTTGATCCGTGGCTTGACACCCGATTGGTCCATGAATTCTATTTAAAGCGCATGGAGGGTCATTTGTAGGTTAACCGTGCATGAGAGAAGCTTATGTAAATTTTCATTCTTTTATTAATAAATTGCCTGTAGTAGCCACGTTGGCGCAGGCCGTGGACTGTTTCCCTCTCTGAGGGTTTTAACCACGTCAAAATACTGGTGTATTGATCTGTGATCTGTTTGTGAGCGGTGTCCTTCTGGTGTTCTGTCTGAGGAACTTACCCTGTAAATTCCTACAAATAGGGTTTTGACTTAGTATTTTAGGAATTTATCAAGGGAAAAGGGATTTTAAAGGGAATGAGGGAATTTATGAGAGAAATGTGGGAGAGGTTATGTGCATCCTGGCTAGAGTTAAAACCATATTTCATATTCATAATGGGGGGAGATGGTTTTTTACAAAGGATAGATGCAAACATGATTTAAATCGTAGTAGATGCCTTTGAAGTCAAAACTTCATTCTATCCTATCTTTCAATCCAGGAATTAGATTTGAGCGCAAGATGTAGCATTCGAAAGATGCTTCTGAGCAATTTCTAATGAAAACATATGCATTATGATCTGATCGAAAAATTGTTATGCAAAAAAATCCTTAAATCTTGATACTTGGTGTCACTTTGGAAATAATTTGTAGGATGAAATATTATTTACAACATCTTAAACATAATAATGATCAACTATAATCAAGCAATCCTATAAAAATTATAGGACCCTAACAGAATATATGCATAGTATGCGTTCTCAGGAATGAACTAGAACTAGACCCTTGAGGAGAAGTTATTGTTTTACTTCCACTACAGGGTGCTATCATAACCAAGATTTAGATGTGTGTATGACAAATTGGTTGAGCACTTCTTTCAAATGATATTCGAGATCGATCCACCTTTCCTAAATGATTAGTTGAAGGAGTCACTTTCAGATATTCTGGATTGGTTTGTTTCTCCTAACAGTAGATACATCAAATATTTCAATTGTCAGATATCCCCTCATTTTATGCCACGATATGTGACAAATAAGGTGGTCATGCAAGAGGTAGCAAACTAGCTAGACAAGGATTTCCATGAGTTCTTCACAAGAGGAATAAAACCACTTGGCCTATCCTTCCATTGAGGATCATATTATATGACTTGAAGAGCCACAAGGAAACAACAACTTAGATACAGTAGTAGGAATACCTTCACTTCAACACTAAGGATTTCGATGGATGTGATCTTAGGAAAATTGTCAAGAAACATTGTGAAAGGATTGGTCACAATACATGGTACTCATCAATGTCCACAATAGAATATTAGAAGATAAATAACTCATACAACAAAAGCATGAAGGAACATCAAGGGATGGAGACCATTTCACCCCAAGACCAACCAACTCAATACTTTCAAGTGCAGGAGGAGGAGGATATAACCCCCCAAGCAAGGATAATAGCTCCTAAGAAGAGGATCAGGTATACTCGATAGGAGAGAGAAACCATAAATGGAAAGCCAACCCTTTAAACACATGAGTTGTTTAGCAGAGAAGGAGAGGTGATAAGCATATGAATAAGATGAGAAGAAGAAGTGGGAGGAATTTCTCAAGAAGAAACAAGAAGAATAAGAAAATACGAGAATGATAGAAGAAGAACATTAGAGGTAGCCCCAAGAGGAGGAAGCAACATAGAGATTGGAAGAAGAAAAGTTGGCTTAGGATCTAGAAGAGGAAGAGTTAGAGGAAGAGGATGTCATCCAGCCAATGGAGGAAGAGCAAAAAACTCCAAAAGAACATCCCCTCACAGGTGGCCATCTTCCATTCAGAGAGATGGAGACCACACCTTCATCGAAAGACAAAGTCATGTATGTATGCAGTGAACGTTTGATCAACTTAAGAGGAGCAGTATGCAACAGAGGCAAAGATACTTCCCCAAGTATCCTCAAAATATAGTCTTAGTCTCTACAGAGAAGGTGATAACCTCCAACACCAGAAGGAATCTGAAAGTTATTCTTGCAGAAAATGTTTCATTTGCTGCGACAACACGAGATAATTTTGATTACTTGTTAAATGAGAATGTCAAGATGAGAAGAGAACTTGTTGGGGTGAAGCAACAGGGGGAACATATTGTAGCAGGAAATCAACAGTTGTCAGCACAAATATTGAGCACCATCACTGTCAACCATGCAGGAACAATTCAAGCTAATGAAGGACACCATGGCATGGCATGATTAAACAATGAGATAATTCATTTCTAGCAAATGGTTTCTCCTGTTGTTGACATTCAAAACA
This sequence comes from Pinus taeda, assembly GCA_000404065.3. Taxonomy (NCBI): domain Eukaryota; kingdom Viridiplantae; phylum Streptophyta; class Pinopsida; order Pinales; family Pinaceae; genus Pinus; species Pinus taeda. Next base: position 225,838 of record APFE030911955.1, on the reverse strand, counting down.
AGGCACAGGAAGTGGTGAAACTCCTTAACGTAGGAAAAAAAGAAGCATATGATCTTCATGAGTGGGTTATGAAGTATCCAAATGGTCCACATCATTTGGAGAAGAAATATACGATTGTCGCAAAGGTGGATAGAGTTTAGTTGACACTCCACCACAAAAAATACATGTGCCTTGGAGAACAATAAATCAGTACTATTCTTTCATATAATCAATTGCACAATCTATTTAAGTCTCTAAATAGAACCATGGGATGCTTGATAGGTACACTTGAAGCAATTAGAGGTAGGGATATCATCTTCTTGGAGATCTAATAATGCGAAGATCAAATAGACAACATAAGGGGAAGGTTTGGAGGTAACGAAAGACATTATTTTGTAGTACACCTTTACACTAGTCAAATCACACATGAAACTGTCATGGCTATGGAGTAATCTAAAGTAAAACTCCAAGAGCATATTGACGGAGGAATTGGGGATAAAGATGCACTACAATGGGGACTTGTCAGTTCAGGTCAAAGATATATCCATGGAATTCAAATATTGACATACATACATTACAAATGAGCTCCATGTAGAAGAAAATGACTTATCCATTTGATGAGTCTTTGTCCCATTATATTTTTGTCTTATATAATCATCATCTCATTTGTAATTTGTCTTAGGTAATAAATGTTATATAATGAGGTCCAAGGGACACATGTGGAATGTGAATAGCCACACATTGGAATATAATGAGTCATGTATAGAATATGAATAGTCATAGAAGTTAAAGAGTCACGATGAAGCTCAAAGGTCATTGTTACTTGTTATAAATAGCTCCTCATAAGTCAAGCATAAGGGCTTTTTGGAGGGCATAGATTCTAGAGGTTTTTCCTTGGCTTCTCTTGTAAGAAATATGAGATAGATCATTCTTTGGATAAGAAAGTTGTGGTTTTGTTTTCCACCATTGGATACAATGTTTCATCTTGTAACAATGTACTTGGGATCTTGCACTTTTAATCAAAAGCTGAATGAGTCGACACTTCTTCATACATGTATCATAGATGTAGCTAGACTATTCTAGTTATGTTTATGGTATATGTTGGTGTAATTGCACACTAAGTTAATGAAATAATTCATTTCATAAATATGACTAATATTGAATGAGCATTGTTATCCTTTAACAATTGTTATTTATTATGTGGACTAATATACAGGTATTCAGCAAGCCTTTCTCTTTCTTCCAGGATCCCACTTTAGGATAACACTATTAATTTTCTAACGGGTGGCTCATTTCCCTCATCAACTGTGGAAGTCTCCCTCATACACCTTACATTAGGTGTCTCACAAAGCACACATTCTTGCTACCCCAAAGTGGTTTTATGATCTCTTGTGTTGAATTTTAACCAAGGCATATATTTAAACCTTTCCAACGGTGGCCAAATTGTATGACCAAATGCGATCCCTTCATAAAATGGTGTGAGGTCTAATTGGGACCTCACATTAGGTTGTTCCCCTTACAATGTTGACAGCATCCAGCACTGCCAACATCTTTGGTGCAAGAATGAGGTCCAGATGACAAGATAAGCCTTTGAAGTCTACTGGAGCCTCTTACCTTAATTGGTTTCATCCCAAATCATAATCATGAGGTGCTTTTCTGAAGCTTTAGATCTTTCAATCCCCACAAATTTTCTACATAATGTGTCATGTTATAAATTTGATGGAAAGGGTATAATAAACATCCTTGATTACGTGGCTTAGTTTGTTGAATTTTATTTTTCAAGTGGCGTTTGCTCTAAAGAAATCCTTGCATGATTGTTTACTCTTACATTGTATGGTCATGCGAAGCAATGGTGGTATTATTTACCTATTGCTTCTATAACATGTTTCAAACATTTTGTCAATGATATTTGTCATGTTTTTGACAAATATGAGTATAAAGGTGTTATTGATGAAATCAATCAACATAGAATGGAATTGAATGAATCTCATGAACATTTTTTTGACTAATTCATACATGTTTGTTATCAATTTCCAGATGAGGACGTGGACTGGTAGTTCCTGGATGAGAAGTTTCCTTTCCTAGTCAAGATGTCAAGAAAATATTTTGAGTCTAATTCATTATGTCCTCCCAATCCAAAATAATTTGAACATCCTGAGGAAGAACTAGACCTACCTTTTGCTATGTGTCTTCCCCCTTTTGATGTTTCGTATGTTGAACCTGAACCAATCACTCAACCGGAAGACCAATTTGCTGATGAATAATTAATTTTTCTTTAACATATTGTCCCTAATGGTGATTTGGTTGATCTTACCAATCAACCATATTCATATCTTGATATTCCTTTAGTTGATATTTCACCCATTAATGAAATTGAACCCTTCGATGATCATTGACCCAGATGATTTCCTTTTCTCTGAATTATAGAGTCATTATCATTCAAGTAATATGGATGAATATTTCTTCGTTACATCAAGGTTTCGATTTGCAACAATTTCAAATGGAGCCAGATGCTATTATCGAGTATTTTCTCTTAGGTATACCTCATTTTGATCAATAAGATGACATGCTTATCTTGAATACTTTTGCAGTAATATTGAAAATTTATCTTCTATTGAATCTTATTATTTAACGATTTAATCTACTTTTGATAAGAAGCTAATTGTGTTTCCACGAAATTCAAAGTTGAGTCAGGTGTGTAGGACACTGCACCCTACGCTGATGGTTATGTCAAGTTCCTATCACCTTAGTGATATTTGTGATTTTGGTTATCTTTTGACTCTTTTGCACCATTTTATCACTAACTTCATCACATGGGATGTTATCTCTCTCTTGAGCGATGTTCGTTTTCTTCATGTAAAATTCTTCAACCCCTAGGGGAGGAAATTTAATTTTACTAGTGAAATTCCACAACTACATCCCATTTCAAGAAAATATCTAATTTGTAATGTACAAACAGAGAAGAATCTTAACGAATATTTTTCATCATCCATCAAAGAATCTCTCCCGCACAACAACATGGATTGTGGTTATACACGATCAAATATTTCATTTTAGAGGTCGAGAGTATCTTTTATGGCTGCATTGGAAATTCCACTTTACATGGCCCAACCTCGTATGGTTTAGGTTAGGATAACATAGGTTGCATGCAGTATGATGCATTGAATTTTTGTTGTGTGTTTTCATCTTTCATGTTTCGATTTTATTCTCTTGGTTTATTTCACTTTGAATAAAGTCAATTTTGAGCTTTGAGATGAGATGGATAATGTTTTGTGAATATCACGTTGAAGTAACATGAAACCATTTCATTATTTGTTATCCTCTTCTATGTTTTTTTTTACATCTTTTGAGTCCATGATTTTCTGATGGAGAATATGATCCTTTAGCTAGGAAGCTGAAAGAGAGCCATGACACCCACAACTATTTATGATTCTCTTTCCTATACTCAATCTTGTTCATGAATAATGTGTTCTTTCTTATAAATTTGTGTAGATTAAGATAAGGGGAAAACTTTTGGTGATCAAAACATAAGAGGTATAAATCTTGTCTATGAAGCAGTGACCTCTTCTGTACTCAATAAGTCATGATCCATCTTCCACCAATTGAAAAATAATATGTTCCTATGCACAGTCCTATTGAAAACGATTAGAAAATAAATGGTGAAAGAAGAGAAAGGCTTCCTATGTAGGGAGTTAAAGGCTTCCTATGTAGGGAGTTGAAGCGACTTCATCGGGGTAATGTTCAGGCTCCTTGGTAGCGAAGCAACATTTGTGTTCCTAAAGAGACTCTGATGGGGTACTATCCAAGCTTGTTGGCTGTAGAGCAATGCAAGAGATGTAAAAATTATACTTGGATTTTTTTTAGTTCACTATGCTATATTACTCTTACTTACATCGATAGGACAATGATATGGCTTGATTTATGTTGAGGTACACTGAGTAATGGAATGGAGAATACTATATCTTTAACCAGGTAAGAATGGTGATATAAGGTAACCAACTAACTGAATCAATACTTCCTGAATAAATGACACCTTGCACCTATAGCGAAGAAATTTCAGAGAGGTTGGGGTTCTCCCAGTGTATCGCCAAGTGTTGTCGCTGCGAGAATGCCCCTCTAAAACTTTTTCCAATGTCAATTCTGAAGCCAACATCAATTTTAATTTCAATATCCTTTGTGTTGTCACATTTTTTTATCTGTTTTTCTTCCATTTTCTCCTAGTGTTGCACCCTCCTAAGTTAGTATTTCCTAAGCATAGTCACCTAACCATTAGAAGCACTTGAGTTAGTTAGTCCATGGTTGGGTGAAACCATCACTTATCTTGACTTAGAAACTTGTTGTCGCACCATGCACACATTGAAAAAATACTCAAAAGCACATGAAAAGTGAACAAAATAAAGAAAATCGCTCAAAAAATAAGGTGCACTCCAAGTTGGTGAAGACATGCTCCCAACTTGAGCGCACTCCTTCGGGTTGAATAAGTACGCCCTCATTGAGTGCACTCCTTCATGGCTAGCTAGTGCACTCCTTTCTGTCGAAGGCATGGGCTCTTCTTGGAGCATGCATGATCCATCTTGTTGCATGTGGGCGCACTCCTAGAAAATAAGATCCCACTTAACTTCTATTAACTAATCCTTTCAATAGTCGACAAGTGGCTCTCATGCATTAATCAATTTTTCATGTTAACTTCTTTAAAACAAATTAGTTAATCATTCATTTACATAATCATTTCATCTAAGTTGGGTGTATAGCATGGAGTCAAGAAATTCTTCATCAACCAACACTACAAGTAAGTTTTGCATGTTAAATATTTTTCATGATTTCATTATCGTTCTTGATTTCCTTTCTGTTGTTTCTTGTTTTTTCAATTCTATTGTTGACGTTTATGCTCAATATTCATGCAACAAGTGTTGATCTGTTGTTCCATGCATAATCTTTTCACATTCTCAACCTTTTCATATTCCACCATGAATGCAAAAACAACTATATAACCTTGTAAATATTTCTTCTCCTTAACCTTAATCATCAAATCCTATTTTTTAAACTTATTTCTAAGATTCCAATAGGGAGAGCACACTCTCTGATCTTGAATCTTGATTAGCCTTGAAAATTACACCGTGAATGATCAAGATTTTCTCTTGAGAATACTTCTTCACCACAAAGAACTATACCCTCCCTTGAGTGAATGAGCAAATCAACAAGACATGAAGCATCTTCCTTCAACCATTTGGCATGAGAAAATTCACCCTCCTTACTCTTCAATGCATGAGCGCACCTCGAAGGCTTGAAGACTTGACTGCATCATCCTTTGTCCCTTCGGAGTTCGACAATGCGTCCTACCTTTCTCCTTGAGCGCATGTTGAAGGCTCGAAGACCCTAGAATTCACCCCTTCGACACTTCGGAGTGTGAAAATGGACCCTAGGTGTTTTTCTCCAATTTATTGAGTTCATGAGTGCACTACAAAGCTGTGAATGACCTTGTACATCCCTTTGTTCTTTGAAAGTGTGCCTTCCTAGTTTGCATACCTATTTTCTCACACATGCAAGTCATTTTATGTTGTTACTTATAGATTTTCATGCCTAAGCACATGTAATGGATCTTTGTACATCATATACAAGTATTGTTGCATAAGTTGGTTGTTTTAAGTTTATCTTGTGATTATGAGTGTTTCCACAAACATGTGTTCGTGCTATAGGTATTATCACTCTGTCTTCATCTTTTAGATCCATGTCACCTCATAAAGTGATCTCTAAAGAAATCTCAGAAGTGAACACTGCTAAACATGTTGAAGTTAAAAAATCAAAAAATCCCATATATGCGTATACCCAGTACTTTATTGATAAGACTACACAGGCCACATGGAGCAAGATATACAACACATTCATGCAAGAGAAGTTTTTTAAGGACTTAGAAGATTTGCATGCATACATCATCGTCAAGAAGTCCAAGATTCATAGGATCACATGCATATTCCCGGTCATGCCATGTGTATAAGTGATTGAATAGATCATTACACATATGGATGACTCTCACCCTATGCTTCATAGTGAGAGTGGCAATCAACTTGCGACCTATTATGGTGAAAACATGCATACATATTATAAGATACTCAAGACCAATGAATATGCAAATGATGAATTCTACATGACATGGGCTACCCTTGGCACAAGCGATGTTATCAAATCATGGTGTCGAGATCCTCAAAGATGTATATCCGTATTTGATAGCCATGTATTGTTGGTTGTTTGGGTGCAAGAAAGTTGAGGTGTTTGAAGAGAAGTGGATATATGCACTCAATATAGTGGTGACACATAGCATAGCTTTCAACTAGGTGGATATATTTCCATAGGAATTAAAGCATGTGGTGGTGTAGACGAAAGCATCTTTATGGGTGTAGGAACCACTAGAATTCTACATTTTTGCATTTCTCTTAAATGGAATCTATGCACAGTATGTGTTCCCAAGAATGAAATGGAATTGGACCCCTGAGGATAGGTTCCTGATTTAATTCCACTGTAAAGTTTTATTAGAACCAAGTTTCAGAGGAAAGAATGAAAAATTAGTTGAGCACCCCTTTGCAGTTATCTTTCAGATGATATCCGAGATCGATCCTCCTTGCATGTTCGATCAAGTGAAGGAGTCATTCGAGATATCATGGATTGGTTTGCAGCTCATGAGGGTACATACATGAGATGTTTCAGTTGTGAGATATCCCCTCATATTATGCCACGATATGTAACCAACAAGGTGGTCATGCAAGAGGTAGGAAATCAGTTGGAGGAGGGATTATCAGGAATTATTCATAGGAGGAAGAAATCCCCTTGGCCTATCCTTCTAGTGAGGATCAAATTATGTGCGTTAAAGTTCCACAAGGCAATAACAACTGAAATACAAGAGCTGGACCGCCTACAATTTTCCTTAAGGATTTCCATGGATATGATCCTATGAATATTATAGGTAGTCCCAGGAGGAGGAAGCAACACCAAGATTGGAAGAAGAAAAGTTAACTCATGAGCTACAAGAGGACAGTTGGAGGAAGAGGATACCATCTAGCCAATGGAGGAAGAACCAGACGCTCAAAAGGAACATCCCCTCATTGGTAGTCATCTTCCACTTGGAGACATGAGGATCACACCTCCATCGGCAGACAAAGTCATGGATGTATGTAGTGTAACGTTTGATCAACTTATAAAAAGAATCGTACAACAAAGGAAAATATACTTTCCCAAGGATCCTTGATCTAGGTGTATGTTGGTGGCCACCCACCTATTCCACTTGAATCTCGACAACTATCTCTTTCAGCTTTATAGTTTCCTTAATTGTAGCACAATTTACTTATTTTAGCAGGTTTTCGAGTCCTAAACTTCCAGAGCTGTTTTGAGGCCCTAAACGACTTTTTTTGGAAATCTACCAAGCGATTTTCTGCCCAAAATCATCTTTTCATTCGTAGTCCTCGAAGAGATATTTCCATTGGGTTATCATGCATGTCAAACGAAGATAATATGACCAAGTCATGACCTTGGGAAGTTGGTTATCCAACTCACCCCAACAGGACTGATAAACTCTTGGTGTTACATCTCCCTGGGTTAGGGTTTTGGTTTCTTAGGGTTTTCTCTTATTTTTCAATAATAAAAAGGGCCTTGAGCCTCATTGTAAGGCAATTTAGAGGCATGTAGCTACCACATCTCTTCTCAGAGATAAGCTACCATTGCCCTATCTGGTGTATTACCATTTATGTTTGTAAGCATGTTTTAGTATTTTACATTAGTGAAATGAAGTATTATTTCCGCTGCATCTCTGTGTTTATGGTTATCTCTGTAATTTGTTCTGTTCCTATTTAAATCTGGATCAATCATCAAAATCCAGCCTTAGTCTCTATAAAGAAGGTGATAGCCTCCAACACTAGAAGGAATCCCGGGGCTTTTATGGCAACAAATATTACATTTGCTACAATGACACAGAGGACTTGTTGAATGAGAATGATAGAATGAGAAGATAAATTGTTGTCGTGAAACAATAGGTAGAATATCCTGTAGTAGATAATAAATGATTGTCATCACAAAGCTTCAACACCGCCGAAGGGAAGTAAGCAATGCAACAATAATTGGGGTTAATGGAGGACACCATGGTGTAGTTATATGATGAGATGATTGTTTTACAACAAGTGGTGTCTCCTCTTGTTGGCATTCAAAAGAAGGCATAGGAAATGGTGAAACTCTTTAAGGTAGCAAAAAAACCAATAGATCATCTTCGAGAATGGGCTACCAAGTATCTAGATAATCCGTAGTGTTTGGAGAAGAAAAAATGATTTTCGTAGAGACGGATAGAGTTCAGTTGAGACTCCACCACCAAAAATACATGTGCCTTGGATAACAGTCAATCAATACTATTGCTACATGTAATCGAATACAAAATGTGTTTGAGTCTCTAACACGGAAATATGGGATACCTTCGATAGGTACACTTGAGGAAATCAAAGAGAGGGAAATCATTTTCTTGGAGATCCAGCCATACATTGAGAAGATCAAGTAGGCAACAAAACGAGAAGGTTTGGAGGTAACCAAAGACATTATTTTGTAGTAGTCCTTTGCACCGATCAAGGCACATATATAATTTTCATGGCTCTGGAATAATGTACAATCAACCTCCAAGAACATGTTTATGGAGGCATTGGATGTAAAGATAAGGTACATTGGGGACTTTCTAGTTCAGTTCAAAGACATCTCCATGGAGTTCAGAGCTTGGTACACATACATTACAACTGAGCTCCATGTAGAATAAAATGACTTATCCATTTGATGAGTCTTTGTCCCATTATAGTTTTGTCTTATATAGTCATCATCTCACTTGTAATTTGTCTTAATGTAATAAATGTTATGTAGTGAAGTCCAAGGGACACATGTGGAATGTGAATAGCCACACATTGGAATGTAATGAGTCATGTATAGAATATGAACAATCATAGAAGTGAAAGAGTCACGACGAAGCTCAAAGGTCATTGTTACTTGTTATAAATATCTCCTCATAATTCAAGCATAGAGGCTTTTTGGAGGGCATAGATTCTAGAGGTCTTTCTTTAGCTTCTCTTGTAGGACATAGGAGATAGACTATTCCTTGGAGAAGCAAGTTGTAGCTTTGTGTTCCACTATGTATGTAACAATGTACTTGGGATCTCTCACTTTTAATGAGAAGCTCAATGAGATGACACTTCTTCATACATGCATCTACATCATAGATGCAGTAAGACTATTCTAATTATGTTTATGGTATATGTTGTTTTAATTTCATAGTAAGTGAATGAACTAATTGGTTTCTTAGCTATGGCTAATATTGAAGGAGTGTTGTTATGCTTTAACTATTGTTGTTTATTATGTGGACTAATCTGCAGGTATTGAACACATGTTTTTCTTTCTTCTTGGGTCTCCCTTTAGGATGGTAGTATTACTTTCTAACCGGTGGCTTATTTCCCTACCCGGTAATGGAATTCACCCTCATACACCTTACATTGGGTCACAAAGCTCACATTATTGCTACCCCAAAATAGTGTTGTGTTCTCTTGTGTTGAGTTGTAACATATTTAAATCTTTCCAAAGGTGGTGAGACCATGTGGCCGGACAAGGCTCCTACACCAAATGCCAAATTGTCTAAGGTCTAATTGGAACCTCACATCGGGTAGATCCCCTTGCAATATTAATGATATCGAGCACGCCAACACTGCATTAACACTATAGATAAGATTAAAAATCTACGTATACATTCAAACTTTGAAAAATAAGTCAATAAGTAAACATTACAGTAAGTCAACCAACCTATCAATAACAAATAACACATGCATGGAAGGAAATTAAAAAATATATCTAGAAGATACCCTCTATTGACATACTTTTTCATTCCTTTGCATTTTCCATATATATCGTTATTGGTCACTTTTTCTAGAAGTACGTTTGCCATGTTCTCGAGTTAATAGCTTGAATGGATAGTATTGTCAATGTATCTTTTAACCAAAAGAAGAATACATCTTTAAAAAAATGTTAAAAATTTAAAATACAAATATAAAAAAAATTGATAAAAAAAAATATTATATGGTTACATTACAAAATTTGTGATGTATAATCACATTACACGTAAATTTCAAGAAAAATTAAAAATTGAAATACAGATTCAAAAACTGAAAGTTTGAGAAGTTATACCAATACCAAAAATTGAAAAATTGTATAGTTGGATTATGCATACAGACTTGAAAAATTGTATAGTTGGATTATGCATACAGACTTAAATACCAATACTAAAAAATAATTTAAAATTTAAAATTTTATGGTTAAATTACAAAATTTGTATAGTTGGATTATGCATACAAACTTGAAATACCAATACCAAAAAATAATTTAAAATTTAAAATTTTATGGTTAAATTACAAAATTTGTATAGTTGGATTATGCATAGAGACTTAATTACCAACCAAAAAATAATTTAAAATTTAAAATTTTATGGTTAAATTACAAAATTTGTTTAGTTGGATTATGCATACAGACTTAATTACAAATACCAAAAAATAATTTAATTTTTATGGTTAAATTACAAAATTTGTATAGTCACATTACACCCAAATTTCAAGAGAAATTAAAAATTGAAATACAGATTCAAAAAGTAAAAATTGAATATTTGAGAACCTGAAATACCAATACCAAAAATTGAAAAATTGTATAGTTGGATTATGCATACAACATGAAATACGAATACCAAAAAATAATTTAAAATGTAAAAACTGTATTGTTACGTTATAAAATTCGTATAGTCACATTACACCAAAATTTCAGAAAAATTAATATTAGAATACACATTCAAAAACTAAAAACTGAAAATTGAAAATTTGAGAACTTGCAATATCAATACCAAAAATTTGAAAAATTGTATAGTTGGATCATGCATAGAGACTTGAAATACCAATACCAAAAAATAATTTAAAATGTAAAAATGGTATGGTTACATTACAAAATTTGTATAGTTACATTACACCCAAATTTCAAGAAAATTAAATATTGAAATACAGATTCAAATTTCAAGAAAATTAAATATTGAAATACAGATTCAAAGAGTAACTGAAAATTTGGGATCTTGACATACCAATACCAAAAATTGAAAATTTGTATAGTTTAATTATGCATACAGACTTTAAATACCAATACTAAAAAATAGTTTAAAATGTAAAAATTGTATAGTTACATTACAAAATTTGTATATATCATTACACCCATATTTATTAAATACAGATTAAAAACTGAAAATTAAAAATTTAAATATTAAATACAGATTAAAAACTGAAAATTGAAAATTTGAGAACTTGAAATACCAATACCAAAAATTGAATTTCAAGAAAAATTAAGTATTCATTAAATATTGAATACAGATTCAAAAAACTGAAAATTGAAAATCTGAGAACTTGAAGTAACAATACAAAAAATTGAAAAATTGTACACCAAAAATTGAAAATTGAAAATTTGTATACCTAAAATTGAAAATTGTATAGTTGGATTATGCATACAGTTTGTATGGTTTCAAAAAACTAAAATTGAAAATCTGAGAACTTAAAGTAACAATACCAAAAATTGAAAAATTGTATACCTTAAAGTAACAATACCAAAAATTGAAAAATTGTATACCAAAAATTGAAAATTGTTTAGTTGGATTATGCATACAGTTTGTATAGTTTGAAATTGGAAATTTGAAACACACTTAAGATACCAAAATTTGAAAATTTAAAATATAAAAAAATTTGAAAATTCGAACTACAGACTTGAAAAAGAAAAATGGAAAACTTCAAATACAGACTTGAAATAGAAAAATTGAGAACTTCAAATACAGAATTGAAGAACGAATTAGATATAATTGCAAAAGAAATGAAAAAAGATTTCAAAATTGAAATTTTTCAGAGGATGTTTTTAGTATTTTTTCAAAAGAAGAAATTTAAAGGGAGGATCATTGATATTGATGACTCAACGAAGAAAAGTGAGAAAAAAAAATTTGAAAAAAGATTTCAAAATTGAAATATTTGCGGAGGATGTTTTTAATATTTTTTCAAAAGAAAATTAAAGGGAGGATCATTGATATTGAGGATCATCCCTTTGCCTCAAAGCATATATTGCATTAGAGTTCATTAAACCTGTAATAAAAAAAGGAGAAAACCTGCTTTCCTCCTTTGATGGCGGCTGAAATGATACAAAATGAAAGAAAACCTGCTTTCCTCCTTTGATGGTGGCCATGAAATGAAACAAAATGAATTTGGTCGTTCATTCAGTCCTTTATTACATAAAAGAGAACACAGCCGGCTACCATGATAAAATTCTTGGGCATTAAATTGAATGAGACCGCACTTCCAAAAAGGAAAACTACAATTTTCATAGCGGCTTAAGTGACTTCCTTTTTTATTTAGTTATGTAGACACAGTATCTATATTTGCTGGTGGTCTCCCACTTAAAAGCCGCTGCCCATTGTGAAATAGCCTGGGCACACAACATTAGCACATGGAGTAGATTCATCCGTCAGTATTGCAAGCATTGGAAGTGTTTGAAGAAGAAATATATATTATTTAGAGCAGCGAACGTGGCAGACTAGATGATGGATCAACATCAATAACAAATAACATCGTGAATAAATGAAAGAATGTGTTAGTCCACAGAATAATGACAGTAGCATCCTACACACAGCTACAGGAATTAATTACTAGTGTTTAATATTAAATAGCCTTGATCGATCGATAGAAAGACTTACGAGAACGGCACTGAACGTCGCAGCGGCGGGGAGGCTGGCGGACGTTGCAGGTTTCTGGAAGGTATGCGGCTCTCTCCTCCGCCTCCTCCTCCTCTTCTCTTCCATGCGATTCGCGGCGGCGGCGGCGCTGATTACGTGCAGCCTCAGAATCCCTGAAGAGGTCCTCCGTGGTTGAATCATACAATTGAGATTGATCGAGAACTTGCTGTATGGCGCTCATCTATTTTTAATATAAAAAACAATTAACACTCCCATAATCATATATCTTGGAAAAAATTCACTATTTTATTATAAGCTAATTCGTGACTTTAGTAAACAACCCAAACTATGATCAAAAGATTGAGATCATTTGTATTATAAGATAATTCGTTATTTTACTAAACAAACTATGATCAAAAGATTGAGATCATTTGTATTATAAGATAATTCGTTATTTTACTAAACAACCCAATAGAATTCTCTAAGTTAGAAAAACTGAGATCAAAAGATTGATTCCAAATGATCTCAATGTTAGTAATGATAATGAAATAAAAAGTTAAAATCTCTGGTTGATTAATTGGTATTTTTGTAATTAGCTTTTATCATACCGTACAGCTTTTCCATTGTTTACTAAAATTTATATCATACATTACAACTTTTGCAACTTTTCCATTACTAATTGCGAAAACTCTAAAATTCTTCCACATCACATCAACTTTCGCCTTATGAAGTGTGGTCTACTATCCAATACTTTCCATTTAATCTTTTTCATCGAATAAGAATGTAAATCATTTAACACTTTCCAATAGACATTAATATCCATTATTTTCGGAATGACCGTAAATAGAGGGATCTAAGAAGGATCCATAGTTATAGAAAGTATTCACTTTCTTTTATTTTCAAAACCAATTCAACAAGTTTACCAAGATTTGGGATGTAAGAAGGATCAATCGTTAAAGAAAGTTTTCCATTTTTTATTTTTTTTTTCAAAACCAATTCAATAAGTTTACCAACATTTTTTTTAATATATATTAACATTAATTATATAAGAATTTTTTTTTAGAGATTATTTATTAGGAATTTTGGCCCACCGGTTTCCAAATCACCAGAAAGTGTGGTTTATGATTGAGAGGGGAGGTCATGGCAAAGGCTTAAATAGAAAGTCAATGTAGAGGCATAATTTCAAGTTTAACGACTAAAGCAATAATATTTAAATTATGATATTAATTTATTTAAATATGAAAAACAAATATTATTAATTAAGGACATGGCTACTAGTTTTTGAAAACCTAATATTTAAATTAATTTATTAAATAATTAATAATAATAATCAAAGCCAAAATCTGGTTCAATGATGAACCACACTCATTGGTTTCAAAACTCTGTCAGCCAAAAATTTCTCTTATGTAATTTCTATAAAAGACTTTGCTTAATTCATTATGGATCATACAAAAAAGTAATGATATAATTATTTGATATTAGTAAATATTGGCAATAATGTAGTATAGATCCATACTAACTTTGTATATATTAAGAGAGAAATCAAAATTTTAAGAAAAAACAAATCTTTTTAAATGCAAAACTCAAAGAATAGTTTGCACATTGAGATATTTGACCCTTCTCAACACTTGATAATAATAAAATCTCTCAAAGTGCAAAATTTTCTTGAAATCTTCCACTAAAAAAAGATGATTATGTTTTGACATATTTGATCTTGGTTGGTGCTTGGTAAATTTTAAATTAAAATAAGTCTATAGAAATTATTTATGATTTTCTCTTTCTCCCCTTATATATAGGTGACACTTTTTATTGACATCTTTTGTTATTATTTTTATTTAAATTTTTTAAATATATATAATATACTAATAATATATTATATATATATTAAATATATATAACTTTGTAAATTTATTGTGTTATTTTGAAATTTCTCTTAATGATTTTTTTAATTAATTTGATTATTTAATATTTAAATATATATATATGATATTTAAATATTTTATACTGCTTCATTACAACACTTTTCTTATGTTATTGATGCAGTAAGACCATCCCCATTAATCAATTTTGCCTATTGTTAAAGGCACTATGAAAAATATTCCAAGAGAATGGACTACCTCCACTTTGATTTTATATAAATTAGAAATAATGAAGGTCTCATACATGTATCCAAGTTGCAGGAGGAATTTAGGTTGTTAGAAATCGTGATAAGCTAAAAATTTTGCAATGTAGCACATAATAAGTGTGACAAATAATAGGCTGAGGAGTTTCTAGAAATTGGGATAGATGTCCAAATAATAATTTGTTCTGTTAAGAAATATTGTAGCAAATCATAAGTTACATATATGTATGTATAGTTTGAGAAAATGGAGGTGATATGACAGGCAAATAGAAAATGCCCGGATAACAAAAATGAAGCCAAGAAAACTGTGTGGGTTAGAATTTGATTAAAACATATTTCCATAATTCAGTGAATATCTTTATATATGAATTTACAATGAAGATTATCTATATTTCTATGTTATTTCTGAAATAGAATATGTATGTTGTGGCTATTGAGGTTCGAGAGGAGAAAGTTTTTTTAATGTACGCAGAAAAAGAGACCATGTGACTGTTTAATTCTATTATCTTTCTTTATATATGTATATATATGTAAGTTCTATGTGGTGACTTGTTACTATGATTAATTTCTTTAGCGTGTGAACAACATTTCCCCAGTTTATTCAGGGTTCACGATATCTAGAATCTACGGAAAAGCAACAAATAAATTACGCGGATATATAATACCAGGAATCTAGGAAATCTGGACCTGAAAGAGTAGCGAGAAAGCTGGATCCTGGATTTGAGAAGATTTGTGGATTCTATAAAAGAAAGTTTGGGTTTATAGCAGATATATATGAAGACTGTGTCGGAGGCATAGATAAAGTGAGATACAAGGCATCGAGTAGTCGCTAGCAAGATTAGTGAGAATGAGTGCACCATTGCGTGCTTTGATTTGGGTGTGCACTTATGTGTTGGACACGAGTCTTGAATATCGACTCTTATTGGTTAGGTTGCACAAACAAGGCTTGGAGGCTTGGCGTAGTCAAGTGGTATCAAAGATGCTCTAGAGAACCCTATTAGAACATTAATCACGCCTGACCGAATGATGGCGATAGTCGGCGAGTCATCAATGTTAGTCGGCAGCAAGTGGCGGTAGTCGGCCATTGTTGTTGAACCATAAATGTCAGTCCGCAGATTGCTGTAGAATTTACAGCTATCCGTGTGTATAAATTTCTATGTTTGTTAATGTAATGAACAAGCTCATTCTATGAGTCTTCCGTGTTTCTGATATGATATTAGAGCTCAGGTGAGCAGAGAGAAAGATTGTTGTGCATTGAACCTACAGTAGGCCTTTTGAGTTGGAGCGGTGTGCTAGGTATTTGCTTGAAGAGGCATAGCCGGCATTGTGAGTTGTGAGAGAGCTCGCTATGCAGAAAGCGTGAGCTTTGAGGTAGATGCTATTGTGGAAAGTAACATAGAAGCTTGATTGATTAGCTGTTAAAAGCCAGATTTGTGGGCTCGGTTGTGTGGCTGTGTGTAAGTTTGGTGCAAGTAAAAGTTGTTGATCTGTAAGTGCAGATAGTGAAGTGGAGAGACAACTATTAATTGGGGTTGGTGCTGAGTTTGTGATGAAGCTTGAGCTGAGCATTACCAATGTGATAAGCAGCAAGATATCTAGTGTTCTCTTCCCATAAAGAAGAGATTGCGTTGTTGTTTGAAGGTTGTTGGAGCCATTGGAGTAGAGCAACGACTATCTGGAGAACGAATTGCTATGGAGAACAAATTAATGTAAAGAGCTCCGAGGAGACAAAGCTCGTTATGGTGTGAGGCCTCGTGGTGTGACGGTGTGGCTGCTAGGATCTAGCAGAGACCTGTTGCATGAAAAGCATCGAGCTGATCTTAGAGAGCTGAGGGCTAGGTGGCGAGAGGCTAACACGACACTTAGTGTGGCCGTGGGTGTTTGTGTGGGTGCTAGGGCCAATGGCCCTATGTGATTTAGTGGTGAGTAGGAGCTGTTGAGGCTTGTGAGCATCCGAGAGGGACGAGATTTGTGAGGGTTGTGAGGCTGGAAGCAGAGTAAGTCTGTCCAGTGGCGTAGTATTTGTGCTTAATTTCAATAGACGTCAAGGCCCATGGTGGTGTCTATTGCGGTGTAGGTTACAAATTGAAGAGGAGTGTGTATAAAGACCTAGAGTCTTGCTGCGGATTGAAGGGCGTTGATGCTGAAAGAGTGAGAACGTTGGAGGATGTTGAGTGGTGTGTGAGGGCACATAAGAGCGTTGAGTTAGCTGTGGAACCGGCCAAACTATTTGCAGGCATGTGGAGTAAATCCTGTCATTCCCTTGAAGTTCTTATTGCTCTTTTGAGGAGAGCTTTCAGAAGAGGCTGTTATAGAGTTTGCTTGGACATCAAAGCAACTTGTGCTGGAAAAGGCCGCTGAGACCTCATCATTGATTTAATTTGAAGGTGAAATTATTTTTGGAAAACGCTGATCAGAAGAGGGGCGGCGAAAGTGTGGTGTGCATCCAGGAAGTGAGAGGCAGAGCCGAGTTTGGTGCTACTCTGAAGTCAAAGCTGGCCAGAGTTTAAGGAAAATTTAAGCCTAGCTAATATGTCTATCTTTTTAGACTTTTTTGACAGTGATCCTTTCGATGATTATTTTCTAAGGAACCCATTTGGAAACATTTTTGGGTTTGGCAGTATTTTTGAGTTTGAAGAAATCTTTGACAAACAAGATCATGTTGTTGAAGAAATCACTCATGTTGTTGAAGAAATCACTCATGTTGAGGATCATTTTGTTGAAGAAATCACTCATGTTATTGAAGATCATGTTGTTGAAGAAATCACTCATGTTAAGGATCATGTTGTTGAAGAAATCACTCAGAGTAGAACTTGCTTCTCTCACAACCCAATTGATAGAAGTTTTATTGGATCTGCTTTCAAGATGAGTGCTACTGTGGAGGATACTACCATGGATGTTCTTCGGAGGCCGCTCATGTTCAAAAATGACTGCATTTTGGTGGCTCGTTTGCTGGTTCCTCATGGAAAGTGGGGAGAACATGAATTAGATTATCTTGTTCGAGATCTTGCATTACATCCCAATCCAGAAGAGGTTGTTGACGATAAGTATGTAAGCAAGGAGCAAAGGAATTTCATAAGGAAACCTAGAAAGATGAAGATGAAACTGTACCAGCTAATGCACAAGCATGGACCCTTTAGCAAGAAGGTAAAAATGAAATGTTTTGTTGTCAGCCTAGCTGAGACTTAGACCAGCAGGCAAGTTAAATTTTAGGTCGTCGTGATTAAGGGGAGGTGTTAGAACATTAATCACGCCTGACCGTATGATGGCGATAGTTGGCGAGTCATCAATGTTAGTCAGCAACAAGCGACGGTAGTCGGCCATTGTTGTTGAACCATAAATGTCAGTCGGCAGATTGCTGTAGAATTTACAGCTATCCGTGTGTATAAATTTCTATGTTTGTTAATGTAATGAACAAGCTCATTCTATGAGTCTTTCGTGTTTCTGATAAAACCAAGTGGATTACATTAACTAGTATCAGAGCCTTGAAATATAAATGAACCAAAACCGTCATTAAGTATCATTGTTCCATCTGAAGTAAGGTAAAATTTTTTGAATAACTAATATTTTAATCTATTTATGTAACCAATATTCATTGTGCTAATGCACTGGGTTATATATGTTTATTTTTAGATTTAACCAGATATATTATATATGTTTATCTTTAAATTTAGCCAAATACATTATCCAATGATGCATATATACAACTCACCCTACCCATTAATAAGTAAATAACACTGTAAATATTAGTTTCAATGACAGTCTGGGTTAAGAGGCATTCCCCCAAGAGAATTGAATTCTTTCAGAATTGAGATCCATTTTTCTCAAACGTGAGGCAAACAGTTTTTTACGAGACATAGTATATTCAGTTAATAATTTAAATGAATCAATGCTTTTTCCGATACATAATTTAGTGTGGAATATAATTTGTGATAAACACTCAGCGTATGGCCACTCAACGTGTGTTTAATGATGCACCCAACATGTAAGAAATTTAATATAAGAATTGTGATAGCTCCCAGTAAGAGAAGTACATTAAAACAATCATCATTACATCAGATTATTTAGTACACAAGTTGTGGATGCAGACCTATAATATGCAAGTGCAAACACAAAGTGTAATTGGCATGTCCAGGTTAGTCCTATGAATGCGAGACCATTAATATAACATATCATGAATATTTAAGGTAAGCACTCCAGGAAAAGAAGAGTGGCTAATAAAACCAAAGAGATTTGTAGCAAGTAGAGGTAATAAAAAGTTCTATGTTAGAAAGGTTTGAGAGACTTAGAAAAGGGATACAAGAGATTTTTAAATCTTAGTGTTGAGGAGAACTAACAAGTAAATTTGGTCTTATGATTTTATTTTAATCCAGTAAAGATTTAATCGTAGTTATTTTAATCTAGTAAAGATTTAATCGTAGGTAGCTGTGGGTAAAAAAATACTTTGGGAGAGAACCCTCATGGTAGTGAAGTTGTAGAAGAGAGGAAAAAGTGTTCTAGTTGAGGTTGGAAAGTGGAGGAAAAAAGAAGTCCTCATGGAAAGTGAAGGGAACAGGTGAAGTTCTTGAGATGTGAGCAGAGTGCAACAACGAGGAGTAGAGGAAACTTGAGAGGTTCAAGAGGAGGTGACCCTATGATACTAAAAGGCCAAGCCTAAAATAGAAAGGCATGGTGAGGTTTCTGTGGAGGTTTATTTGCAGTTCACACTAAGTATGTACAAGTTCATAGAGAAGGAGAAAGAGATAACCAGTAATGGTCATCCTAAGGGTTCAAGTGGAAGCATCATCCTAAGGGTTCAAGTGGAAGCCATATCACAGTAAAAGACGATGCCAAGTGAATGGAATAAGGAAGAGAATTAGGCAAGAGGCATTTGATAGAGAGTTTACTGAGATTATGGAAAGGCTGAGTACCATGATGTAACTACTACAAGAGAGAATGGACAATGAACAAAGATGTAGATAGAGGATGAAGAAGTGGGTTAGATGACCTATTGTGCAATTATATGCAAGGAAATTGAGGAAGAATTTTAAACATAAGTTAAGTGCTTGGTTGAAGCAAGAGGAACCCAAGGTAGTCAAATTTGAAATGGCCATTCATTAATGTGAACTAAGAAAAAGATCATTTCTTGTAGAGGAAGATGATGATGTTTATAAGAGACTTGTTAAGAAAATCATAGATTTTTTCTAGATTGAAGATTAACATGAATATTTGACTTGAACCATCAAATGAGGCCATATGGCCTTATGATTGTAAAGCTGATTATTTTTACATGGTTACATTTTTTGCAAGTATTGAAGTTCGATATCTATTTGAAGCCATCACACATATAGAGGGAGATGAAGGAATGTCTTTTGAAGGCATTGAAGTAGGACAAAGTTTAAAACTTTTCGTGGATATGGAAGAAAAAAATTGGAATTCTCTTTCAAGAAGGAAAGAGACAAATATGTCTTATTTATGCAATCAAATTGAACACCATAAATAGTTGAATGAAATTTTCAGAGAGAATATTCATGAGTCTATTGTTGAAATGAAGAGGACAAAATTGGTTTGTGAATATAGTCATGTGAAGGCTAATGAAGATGAAGAGCATCACTTAGATGAGATTCTCATGAAGTGTGTTGAAAACACAAGTTGTTGATGGGATTGAAATCCCTCGAAGAGAGGTTAGTAAATCAAGTTGTGCATATTCAACATGAAAAATTGGAACTGGAAGAAGATGACAGCAACAAGTTCCAATTTAGGACAAAGATAGATAATTAAATTGATGAGGTGTGGATGCCAATGGAGAAGGTGCCTATGAAGAGGCATATCAAGGTGAAGCAGGCAGTTAATAACAATGTATAGTTGATTGGACAAATGTGGAGCACTACCACATAAATTCTGGAATCTTGGAAGTATGAGGATGAGAATAAAACTACAATATTTATGGATGAGTGAGTAGCTACAACATAAAGTATGGGATATTGGAAGGATATAGACAATAATGAAACAAAGATACAAAAAAACAAGTGGACGACAACAAAATCAAGCTTGGAATCCTAGTGGATTCTATTGATTGAAGACACATGACCAGGAGGTCATGGAATCTTTTACCTAAGGAGTGTAATGCAAGAGCATCAACCCCATGCCAATCAATTTTGCTAGGCCTAAAGGGACCACTAAATTTTTTTCTAAAGAGAATGTATTCCCCACATTTTTATTTTTTATAAATTATAAATAGTGAAAGTATCATATAGATACAAATGTTCAAGATCTACAAGGAATATAGGTTGTTAGGAATCTTAATGAGCTAGCATTTTGGCCATATGGCACATAATAAGAACAAAAAATAATAGATTGAGGTGTTAGTGAAGTTCTAGAAGTTGGGATAGATGTCTAAAAAATCTTGCGTTATGTTAGGAAATATTCTAACAAATCAGAAGTTACATACATATAGTTTGAGAAGAGGGAATATGTATGTATAGTTTGAGAAGAAGGATGTGATAGGAGAGGAAAACAGAGAAAGAGGCAAGGGCACATATTCTAGAAAATCAAAAGTTACATACATATGGTTTGAGAAGAGGGAAGATGTATGTATAGTTGAGAAGAAGCAGGTGATAGGAGAGGAAAACAAAGAAAAAGGCAAAGGCAGAGAATATGGAGGTTGAAAAATCAAGCCAAGCAAACTGTGTTTTAAAATTTCATTAATTAAAGCACATTTACGTACTCCTTTGAATATATATCTATATATGAACTTATAATTAAGAAGATATATATTTGTATGCTATTTGCTAGCATAGAATATGTATGCTGTGGGTACTGAGGTTTAGAGAGAGTTTTCGAGTGTATGCAGAAAAAGAGACTATGTGATGGATTTAATTTTGTTCTCTTTTTATTTCATGAATATATATATATATATATATATATAAAGTTGTGTGTGGCCTTGTTACTCCTTGTTACTATTATTGCTTTAGCATATGAAAGAGAGCTCGTAAGTCTTGGATAAGCGCTTGAATTTCCTAATTTTGTTCTTAGTTGGTGTTTACATTTCAGGTTTAGATTTTGCAAGGTCAAGTTCTGCTACAAGCACTTAAGTGGATCGATTTATAGTAATTTATTTTATCTTTAAATCATAAATTACCTTGCATAAGGGAATTGTGTCATTGTCAGAATCTGACATAAATTTCGTCGCCAACGTAGTATAATGTTCATCGAATACACAGAATCCAGAACATGGGAAAATCCTGGGATTTAATATTTTTTTAGTTGTGAGTGGACTCGACCCTGGATCTCGGATTATTAGTTATCAAGTACCAATCAAATTAACCATAGTCTTAACTATATTCATCCCTCAAAATAAAATTTGGGCTGATCGAAATGTATCTGAATGCGAGGATATATCAGAGTCGAAAAGAAAATCGAAAATCTATCTCTTAAACGAATATGGGCAAAGACGATAATCTATCTCTTAAATGAATTTGTGCCTTTTATAATCATGGCTTTGACACCTTTAACATTTTTATGGGTTGGCACAACCTCAAAGTCGAATTTATATTATATCCAAACTTAACATCTCTCTGGTTATGAGTTGGCACAACCTCAAAATCTAATTTATATTATATCCATAATATACATCTCTTTGGGGTTCATGATACCTGGATCTCGCAAAAATTGACACATAAAATTTCGGGATATATAATATTACTTGGAAAAATAATCACAACGGTTAGGCATTTAAAGAAGTTTTTATATTTTTCATGCCTTTTATTATATGTTCTATGCAAAGTTGTGAGTGTCAATTTTTTCTTATAGGGAAACTCCCTTTCAACTACCAACTATTTTTGCATCTCAAATTTCACAATCTCTCTAAAAGTGCTTTGTGTTTTCCTAAGTTGGCATATGTGCTTCGAAATAGCATACAACCACACATTTAAGGTTTTATAAGGCTTTTCAGTTTAATACTTTTGATTATATACTTAAATTTTAATATGTGAAAGACACTAAAGAATGTCACATGGTTAGGATGATCAAGATCCTCAACCATTATTGGATGAGATGGTGTTATGCATCCCTGTAAGCATATTAGACCTCGAGAACCTGCATCAAGAGAAAAATACTAAACGGAAGTAACTAGTTGCTGAAGAACCATTGCCCATCGCAAATGATTTGTTGGCTAAGCCCAATCATGACACCTTTGATCTTTTACTAAGCCCAATCATGACACCTTTGATCTTTTAGCTAAAATCTATGATAACTTGTTTTTAAAATAACAATAATTATGTATATTGTTAATGCAACCATCAAGACATAAACTAATACTTTTAATGGTTTTTGTATTAAGCTTTGTGCATGTGGTCACTCTCGAATTTGCTGAGTTCCACCTACAACATCGGACCAATAAATAGTTTGTTACAACAATGAAGTGGACAGAAGTCTCATCCTCATTGTGAAAGGTTTGAACTAAAATTGCTAACTTTTGATAATCATGATTCTAGGCAGTGCGGGTTATTTATTTTGATGAGAAGGGCAAAATTATGATAAGTTTTACAACTAATTGAGGAGCTTTTTACTAAAGATATGAACAATAGTGCGAAGAAACACTATGTCAATTTTTTTCTAAGAATATGCGCATGGATTGTGGTGAACTTTTGCAATTTGAGACCTCCTGAGGAATACATTTTCATGCTTCAAAGGTAGGCTAGTTTCAGAGAAAACTCTTTCCGATACGAAAGACGAAAATTGTCATACTTTGTGTAGATATGAAAGTAGATTGGAAATGGGAAAGATTCAACAGATTATTTTTTTTCCAAAAGTCAAAAGCATATTGTTACATGAACCACTCCTTGTCAAGGACGAACATTTAAGGTTCCAGAAAATAGTATTTGATAAAAAAAATCTTGCTTGAAATTCATTCAATAGAGCTTAGCTGTGTCCTATGTGAGTCCGTGACTGTGTCAATATTCGAGGCCATGAGTGTGATACCTCTTTCAGTCTCGACCCGACCTAGAATTAGGGGTAATGTAGAAATGAACTTCAATATGCGAGGAGCAAAGAAAGAAGAGAATGCTAAGTTTATAGACTAAAGCATTTGTTGGATTTGGGAAGTTGGAATGTATGTTGTGTTAGAGTCCAATCCCTCATTTTCAACAAGAGTGAAAGCTGATAGATGAAACCAACTTTGAATTATGAATTGTATTGTTACAAGAGAGTAGAAGGCGAGACAAGAGAGTTTATAAAACCGGCCCATCCTTATACAAGGATTGTAGTGTTGTTAGTTTATAACAGAGTCATACTACTTTAGAAGTCAAGATTTGCTTCCTCCCTCTAAGAATTAATTAGTATATGATATATCTCTAATTTCATAAAATAATATACAATATTTTAACCAAAGCAACTCTTTAAAATTTAAATAAAGAAAATTTTATATTTAATAAAGTATTATAATAAAAAATTATATAATCATGCTTAACTACAAAAAATCATACAAAAATTTCAACTTAAATACCGCATGAAAAAAAAAAGAAAAAAAAAACTATAACCATACATTTCACAAAAAAAAAACTACTCTATACATACCACTCTCAATAATTAGATTTTTTTTCTTGTCATCAATACAACGATCCATGTGAAATGAAAAACAATGTTTTAAGATTTACAATTTTTCTTTTCAATTCTAATGAAATTATATTTAAAAAATCAAATTTTAAAATATTTAAGTAAAAAAAAAAAGCAAAATTAATTTATATGTTTAAAATAAATTTTAAACTATAAATATTTTAAAATTTTGTAGTAAAATTAGAGAATATGAATCAAAATTTTTTGTATAAATTCAGACCAATAAAAAAGCTCCAAAAAGTATAATCATTAATTAATGTTCAACTCTAAATCTCCTTATACTGCAAATAGGATGGAGAGTCAAAATCTCCTTATACCACAAATAGGATGGTGAGTCAATATCATTGACCAGATCTTAGCGGCAAGCACATACTTAATTTTTATTTCTTCTTCACTGTGTTGAGATGGCACAATAATGGGATGGACGGAAGAGACAGTATTAAGGATTGTCCTATAACAAAGCCACAATTTTGGCTGGAAAACAAAAGGAATCAAAATCTTACATTACAGTGGAAATCAATATATGCATAAATGCAAGCTTTAAACCAGAGACAATGCATATCATCCAACTCGTGAAATCAAGTTCCTCCCATAAATAAATCCCACATGAAGCTGAACATGACCATTGTACCTCTCTAAAAACATGAAAGTGACCAATGTAAACACATTTAAAAATAGAAAGTTTGTGTACTATATCATTTGAAAACTAAAAGACAACAAATGATTCAATTCAAATACATTACCAAAAAGACTCAAAAATACAATGAAAATCTAAATTTAAATTAAAAGTGTTCCTACTTAAATGCCACTGCAGGCAGCCCACTGGGCTTTGGATTGACAGTGAATGGGTGCGCTGTTAAGGCACTCCTTGCGATAGGTCACCGGTTCCAATCCCCGTGGGTACTTAGGTTAGTCTGATAGATAAAAAAAAAATGCCACTGCAGGCAGACATGAAACAAAATCCAAAACTTTAAATTAAATGTAAATCCAGAATTCGCCAAATTATAAAATTAACTTAAATCTGCACTTTACTAACCTTTAAATTAACTCTTGATCCACGCATTTCAAAAGGTTGCAGATTAAATTCATACCCAAACTTCGCAAAGATTTCAAAGTAAAACTAATGACAAGAACAATGAAAACAACAGAGAAACTCACCTCTATTGTTTTCGAAGATCAGAGAAGGAGATTGAGTCTACAAATCAAAAAATTGGGGCAAAATAGTCCTCTATTTTGGCGATTCTTCCTCTGCTAAAAAAATATGTATCCCCGTAGAAAATAAAAAGTCTGTGCCTTCAGCCCTTAAATTGAATTACCGATTTTTATTTTATTTTACAAAAGAAATCATTTAACATTTACACCAAAGTCGTCCTCTCTTCTGCGAGTATTCAATGGTGGTCTAGATTGAGACTAGAATAATCTACCGCTGAGGTGAGGTTGACTAAGCCTATACTCCCTCATTCCCCCTAAAATTTAGGACGGGCAACCTAGATACCTGAACGTCAAATTTACGGTTTGAGAATTTTTTTAACCATCATTTTATACGTTTGAAAAAAATGTACTATCAAATACATTTAAAAATTGAAAAAACATTATGTGGAACGTCAAATTCCAGGCTTGACAACTGTATGCATTGACAACACCATACGTGGAAGTACAAGACATATTATGTTTTAGATTTTTTGTTGGCCAAAGGAATGTGCAAGTACCATTATTTCTAACTTCTATAAAAACATCAGTGAATCAAATTTAATGTTAATACATGCGGGGAGTTGGGGACTTGTAAATGTGAGGTGTATAATAACTAAGGGGAGTTGGTTAGTTGTAAATGCTAGCAGTACTAAGTGGTAGGAAAGAGGATATTGCACAGTAAATGTAGATTAGAAAATTAACATTGTTTATGTGCACCTATATCTTATTTTAATGTTTGTATCAACATAAAATTAACATAACAATATGTGTTTTTGAGTAATGTTATGAAATAGGGGAGAGATGTCTAATGTTGTGTAGGGGCCATTAGTTGTTATAGTACTAGTCCCGGAGGCCTCCATAAATTGAGAAATGTGCAACCAATATTTAAACAAAAATATATAACATTAAGTACAAATATCTTTTAGTTTATGTCCAAAATTTCCCAAAATATTGACTAGGCCCACCACTGTCCATAAATAGTCTTTTAAATATCAGGAGTACAAAATATATTATCCCAACTATAAAACAAAGAAGACTATAAATCCTTCTAAAATGGTCTATTACAAAAGTACAAAGTACCCATAAATTCAACCCCCACTAAACTGAATTGAAGCTTTGTATCCCAAATGAACATTCATACCTACACATAATAAAAGTTGATGTATGTCAACCATAATTATTGTGTTATTCAACAATTCAACCCATTGTGTTCAATAAATGACACCTAACCATTAAATTCAATAAATAACACTCAAGCCATTAAATTTCCCATTAAAACAAATCAAAGCACATGCATCAACCATAACAAATTCTGACCCATTGGATCACATCCAAATCAATCCAGATCACCCATTTACAATTGAGATATTGCAATTAATGTCAATCATTGTTACTAATTAAATTCAAATGCAAAAAACTATAAAATAAGTTCAACCCTTTCTGAAGTTTCTTTTTTAACATTCAAACTATTCACCAGCACTAGAGATATACCATCATAGAACATTTCATAGTATATTCAGGTTAGTTATTTAATTTTTTCATACTTTAATTATAGTTTTGTTTTCATTTCTCCATCACAGAACATTTCATAGTATATCTAGGTTATTTATTTTAGTTTTCTGCATGGTTTAATTAATTTGTTAAAATATCTTTCCCACAAGACATGCCTTAAGTTTGTCAATAAACTCATTTACTACATTAGTGGGTTAGTAGATCCGTTTACAATGACCAAGTTTCATCCATTCAGAAGAGGAATGCAATCCATGTGTAATTCTTCATCAGGGAAGAATACTCCTCTTTGATGGAAATATTCCATTCATGTATGGGAGAGTTATTTTGGAAAATCTCAAATGGCATGAATCAAAAGGGAGACAGTAGTGGTTGGTGACTGAATATGGTGAGGAATAGAGGAAAAAGAGTTAAAATTCATTGGGCCATAGGCATACATGTGAGGCCTATTTACTTACAAAATATCCTCCTCAAAGGTTGTTCATGATTTCAGGTTGTTCTTTTTTTATTGGTGTTGAAGTCTAATTTTCATGTTCTTAATCATCTTATTTTTCTACACAACCTATATTGTCATCATGATCTACATTTTCATCAATATGACAATTTGGAGGAGAAAGAGACAATTTGGGTTTGGAGTTATCATCAAAATGGACAACACTTTGAAACAAATTATATTTTGAAATAAAATCAAACAACATATATCCTTAATATCTTGATATTCCTTAACGTGCTTCCCTCAATTAGGGAAACATATCAACGAATGTTTTCCCAGGTCTTCCCGGATTGAGACTAAGGCACAGATCCATATCTAGAGCAGAAAAAAATAGATCAAAGGTGAGTCATGTAGATCGAGTCTTGTAGTCATAAGCACTACCAAATCATGTCATGAATAATAGGTGTGTATAAACAACCTATATAAGCACCTTATTGTTATGATAGTGCACCTTACTAGTTTTTTTCCCAAGACAACCTTTATAACTCATGGATACCAATATTAGAAATGGTTGAAATGCACAAAGTCAATATCCATGAACTCATGCACAAATTTTCATAGGAATCCATGAAATTCACTTAAAACATTCAATTATACAAAACATTTATCCTTGCAGGTTTTTGGTTGCCTCATGCATAAACAACAACAAGAAACCATGAAATCCACACACAACATTGAACTCTAAAACATGTCTCCTTTTATGTTGCAGGTTTCCTGTAGTTATGGTCCTAGTCCTATTATTCAAAATTGAGTTTAGTCATTAAAGAATAGCTAATGAAACATTTTTTGGTTATGTATTTTTACTATGCCTAAGACAAATTTGAGGAATTTTCATTGGGTTCTAGGAGGATTTACTGTGACAAATTTTGACCATATTAGTAATGCAACACACGACGTAGACATAACTTAGTCACGCCTCTTGGTAACTTCATTCGAATCAATGGTGGCTATTTAGAGACTTTTAGTTGTTGTTGAGCATTCACATGACCTACTCTGAAGCATGATATTACAAATAAGAGTTTCTTGGTTATTCTTTGTAGTATATCTTGTAAATCATCCATTGGAATCAAATTAGCTATGTTATGAAAATAAAATGAGACTTTGTTCTAAAACGTTTAATAATATTTTGGGATAATATATATTATTAATAATGTTGCACTGACTAGGGTTGGACAAAAGTTTCAAACATCAAATGCAAGTTCAAATCTCAATTTCAGGTTCTCATATATAGACACATCAACTCGATTATCCTAGAACCTCAATAGGAACTTTACGTAGGGAATCCTAAAAGTTATTTCTTGCTTGGACAATGTTATTTATAAGAATAACAATATTGGAAAACTAAGAACCATTCCCACAGTAGGAGAATTACTAACCATTAGAAATCAATTCATCAAGTTTTATGTTTGTAAAGTAAGTGTTCATGGACATGAGGCTCAACATTTTCAAAGGAAATTACGATCTCAATCAAACCTTTACTAAGGCAATACTAGAGCTTCTTTCATGCCTGGAGAGTGTTATCTATAGGAATAACAATATTGCAACCTTAGAACCATTCCCACAATAGGAGCATCACTAAACATTACTAAGGCAGGCCTAGAACTTCTATTGAGCTGCTAAATTCCTTTAAAAAGGCAAGCCTACAACTTCCTTCATGCCTGGATATTGTTACCTATAGGAATAAAATAATTCTCAAACATGAGGCTAAATAATTTAATTCATAAAACAATTTATAAAAAGGGACTAGACGAAATTAACATCTTAACCAAAAAAGGAACCAAACGTCATTTTTTTAGTTGAAATTCATCCAATGTCTACATAATTTTATTATAACACATAAAACATTTTATCCAAAACATTTATATAATTGAAGGCATACAATAATTCCTACGACAATTTCAACACAATGGCAGTAATTTTCAAAGTGCAAATATAGTCATGCTATTTTAAGTGTATAAAAAAGTTATCAAAAAAATAATTACTGATATATTTGAAGACATACAACAAATTCCTTCTGTAGATTTGATTTTTCAAGGTTACCATAAAAAAGGCATATGTATGAAAAAAATTAAGTTGTTATTAACATACATGCTAATAATTTCCTGTAAGAAAGAAAAAATAATATTAACTTGTATGAAAATAGAATTTCAATTATTGTTAACGAAATGCATGTAATAAATATGCAGGTAGTTGCGTCTATGGCAAGAGTTATTTATGTTTCTTGTATAAGGAGAAGTGATAGGCAAGTGACCAGGGGTTCCCAGCTATGATGCCCTTCATCAGATGAGGATAGGACAAATCGTGTGAATGTAAATAATGCTCCCAACAATTTTGTTGAGGATGGTCATGCGATAAAACTTGATGACATCCCACCACCAAACATAGAGCCACCATCAACCACAGTCCAAGGGGAAATTTCAACTAAGAAGATCAACACTATAAGAGGTTGGACGAAAGAAGACATGTTAGCTGCAATTGACGATATAAAGTTTAATGGATATTCAGTTTGGGCATTTGTAAAGAAGCATGGTATTACTCCCTCGTCAATAAATTATAGGATAAATCGGCTCACTCATACAAAACATAAAGGCCCTCTTACAGTTATGGCTGAAGAGGAGGAGGTCGAGGTGGGTGAGTGGCGTAAGGAGATGGCCCAATTGGGACATGGGATAGAGTTGATACAACTCAAATACACAGTTGCTCAAATCTATTAGGGGAGGCCAAATCCATTCAAAGATGGGTTTCCTGGTAAATCATGGTGGTTTGGGTTTAAAAAAAGGCATCCAAACCTTGTATTGCATACAACTGAGGGCCTTGACAGAGACAAAGCTTTAAATTTTCTCGCTGCAATTGTATCTAAGTTCTATGACACTCTTTCTAATATATATGATAAGAACTCTTATGGTGCAGACCATATATGTAATTGTGACAAAAACGGTTTACAGGAAGGAAGGAATTATGGCATGCAGGTAATTTCCAAGAGAGGGAGCTGAAACATGCCAAATATTGTCTTTGAGAGTAGGGAGTGGATAATTATTCTATGTTGTGTCAATTCTATTTGTGCTTCATCCTAGGATTTTATCTATTCAAAGGTAAAAATCAACTTAAAAACTATATACAAAAGTGTGAACTAGGTGAATGCATGGTTGCACATCCCCATGCATGGATGACTAAATAATTTTTAAAAAATTGGCTTTATCACTTGCATCTGTACCAAGTGGTGTCTCACATGTGAACAAGTACCCATTGATATTAGATGGCCATGGAAGCCACATTGTTATGTAAATAATTTATGAAACAAATAATTTGGGCATCGAATTGTTAATATTGACCGCTGATACCACTCACAGATTGCAATCATTTGATGCCAGTGTGTTTGGCACTTTCAAGAACTATTTTAGGTCAAAGCACGCTTCATCGATGGTAGAGAATCTAGGCATTGCGGTGAATAGGTTCAAGCTAGCAGAGTTTGTAAGTAAAGATTTTAAAAGGGCTCTAACACCATCAAATATCAAGGTTGGATTTAGGAGGACTAGAATCTAGCTACTCAATATGATGATATTATGCATGATACTGGTTTTAGCCAGATATTTCACGTGGATGGTAAAGAAGAAGGGCATGTCCAAGTAGATGTTGAAGTGAACGAAGAAGTAGATGATATATTATCATATGGGAGGATATATTATTATATGAATTGCAGTGTTAGGTGGGGGAGGTGAAAGTATCTTTATGGGTGAACTAAGGACCAAAAATCTACATGTATTCATTTCTCTTAGATGGAATCTATTAGCACACTGTAATTTTCTGAGATTGCAAAAGAAAATCACAAATGTAACCACAAACCAAATTTGGAAGATTTGATCTAGCCCTCTGTTAGGGTCCCACCCTAACCCCCTTATTTATGTAATGGGATCACGTCATAGTCAAAAGTCAATAAAGCCCATATTAATAATTGTAAGTGGTTAATCCGCAATTAATAACCGAACCACAGTTAGTTGCAAATGGGCCGTAGTATTAGATAGATGGTATTATTAATACCACGGTATTGGCCCGTGGTATTGCATGTATGGGTCCTATATAAAGGATAGAGACTCCCTGCGAGGAGCATCGTGCCTTATTTTGTAATCGAGCTCTGCTCTATTGGAGGTTGCCCCCTCGAAGAGGCAAGTGAACATTACTGTCTCAATAATAAAATCATTGCTATTCTGTGTTCTGGGTATCTTTTCTTCGCATATTCTATATTTGGGTATCATTTGCAGGTTAAGAGCATAACAAGTGGTACCAGAGCTACAACAAGTGGTATCATATCTATAACAAGTGGTATCAGAGCTACAACAAGTGGTATCAGATCTATAACAAGTGGTATCAGAGCACTTTCTAGGGCCGGTGGGATCTCCATTTCGTAGCAATTTTTTATTTTTTTTTTGGCTAGAGACGTGTTTCGGTGTCATTAAACCACGGGATCTGTCGTTGAGCGCATAAATCTGCGGATTTGGGGAGGCATGAATGCAGGAAATACCAGAGGTGGTCACGTCTGTTGGACTCCCTTGTAACCCCTGTGGGAACCCCTTCGAGTAGTAGCGCATTAGACAGAACCGCGCACGGACTGTCTTCCATGTACCCTCTGGGTATATCGGAAGCCCCCTAGGCTCCCTTGAAACCTCGCCATAGATAAACCGTCGGCCATCTCACGGCTACAGTACACTGAGAACAACACTCGGAGAGATTACTCGCCCGTACGATAGGGTAGACGGGTTGTACGACTAAGGGTACGGTCGATCCTCCTTAGTTAGAGCCCTGAAACATTGGGCCGAGTACTACTGCCAGACCCTTATGTATATTGCGATCTATAGCACCTGACACTCCTCAAGACCCTACTTCCCTTTTCTATCAGGGGATCACACATCATCTCTTCCAGATCCGTTTGTGCAAAGGAGTGCAACAGCAACAGACATCGGTCCCAATCAGCCATTCCGATATATTAGATCCATCATATCCACAGAAGCAGTTGGTTCCGCCGCCCAGTGCTATTAGATCCGCCATTCAGATCTCTCAGATCCACCAAATCAGATTCGTTGTGAAGGGTTCCTATACCGGGGTATAATTTTCGCAGGACTTTTGGCCGCATTGACATTTTGAGAATTTGGCCACTGCAGTATTGATAAGGAAGGAGTACCATTCACTTCTTAGTGAACATTTCTTTAGGCGGTCCCAATTTAAAAAAAAATCCGGTTGGTGTATGGTAGCAACTAGAGCTCAAGCGATGGCCAATGAAAGGATGGACAAACTTGAAGAATCAGTGCAACACCTCCACAGTCAGCTTACCGGACTATATAGCATGGTCGAGAAAATAACCCAGAAGGCCAAGGAGCAAGCCCACGATGAGGCGTATAATGGCCATGAACACAATGAGGGTGAGTCTAGCGACTCTCCTCACGTCTGGCACACCCACCCACAACCCAGTCAGCGACCTCCCAAGTTGGATATGCAATAAATTTGACGGTTCTCACCCGTCGGCATGGATAGCACAAATGGAGCAGTGTTTCAAACTAAATCGCATCTTCAATGATGAGACTCAGCTTATGTTGGGGAGCATGTACTTGGACAGTGAAAGGTGGCAATGGTGGGAATGGCATCAATGTTGCACTAGACCTTTTAGGACTTGGCCCAAATTCACCAAAGCTCTTCAAGACCGCTTTGACCAAGAATCATCTTTTTTGGGTCGTCTTACTAAGCTCCGACAGACTGGTACAGTGGATGAATATATTACAGCTTTTGAAGCCTTAGCCTTCTGCACTTGGGGTCTCTCTGATGGGCTCTACACGGAATGTTTTATCAGCGGTCATAAAGAAGCAATCAAAGCCCAAGTCCTACCGCACCACCCTCCCACATGGATAGAGGCTTGCAAGGTAGCTCGTAACGTGGAACGTGCATTAGCAGCCCAATACAGTCACCCAAATTTCTCCGCTAAAGGTCGCCCCCACAGGCTCACAACACGACTCAAACACTTAAGGTCCAAAAGGTGTCACCTGCGGAAATGGCCAAAAGAAGAAAGCAAGGCTTATGTTACTACTGTGATGAAAAATACTCCCCAGGTCATAAATGCAAGGAGCCCAAATATTTTCAAATTGATTCCACTGACTACAGCTCAACAGAGGAAGATCCACCACTGGAGGAACATGAGCCGCTAGAAGAAGACAACCAAAAGGACAATGTCTCTGACGAACCAGTTATTTCGTTGCATGCTTTGGCAAGGATTTCTTCCCCTCAAACTCTCAAAATTAGAGGTTTTATTAAACATCGCCCAGTAGTAGTCTTGATTGATAGTGGAAGTACACATAATTCATCCATCAAAAAGTCGCAGAAATGGTGCATTGCTTTATACGAGCAGTTTCTAACTTCCAGGTTCAAATTGCAGATGAGGCACAATGAAATGTGAAGGCCGTTGTGAAAATGTCAAACTTCAAATGGGGGATTATCAGTTGAAAACCCACATGTTTGCCATACACATGGGGGGATGCGACATTGTCCTAGGTGTTGAATGGCTCCGCACTCTTGGGCCAATCACAATGGATTTCCAGGAGTTATATATGAGTTTTAAGCAGAACAACTACACACATACCCTCCGTGGACTCCAGGCGGGAGCCCCCTCTATCATCAGCTCGCATAGGATGGAAAAATTGTTAAAAAAGGGCCATCATGGAGTAGTAGCACAATTTAATGCAATCCAGGTAGTCGAAACCAAACCTCTGCCAATTCATCCTGAGATGCAGCAGCTTTTAAATACCCATCGAACGGTCTTTGACAAGCCTCATGAGCTTCCACCCTCGCGAGGGGAACATGATCATAGCATCACCTTGGTTTCAGGGGCTCAACCCCCAAATGTGCGGCCATACAGATATCCGTTCACCAAAAGGACGAAATAGAAAAAATCATCAAGGAACTTTTGGAAGCAGGGGTCATTCATCCCAGCATCAGTCCTTATTCATCCCAAGTGGTTATGGTGCTCAAAAAATATGGGGAGTGGCAGATGTCTCCTGACTTCAGAGCCCTCAATAAGCTGACAGTCAAAGATAAATTTCCCATCCAGGTGGTTGATGATTTGCTGGATGAACTCAATGGGGCTGAATTTTTCACAAAGTTGGATCTTCGCTCGGGTTACCACCAGATCCGCATGAAGGAAGTCGACATACCCAAGACTGCTTTCAGAACTCATGAAGGCCACTATGAATTCCTGGTCATGCCATTTGGTCTTTGTAATGCCCCCTCTACTTTTCAGAGCCTTATGAACCACATTCTCAAATCATATCTCAGGAAATTTGTCCTTGTCTTCTTCGATGACATCCTCATCTATAGTTGCACTTGGGCCGCACATCTTCAGCATGTATACCTACTCTTGCAACTGCTCTGCAAGCATAAATTATTTGTCAAGATGTCCAAGTGTTCGTTCGGCATGGTGGAAGTAGAGTATTTGGGCCACATTGTGGTGCGTGAAGGTGTCAAGGTGGACCCCAAAATGATTCAGGCAATGCAGGATTGGCCTCAACCTAAGACCTTGAAGAGATTGTGAGGATTTTTGGGTCTCACAGGCTATTATCGTAAATTTGTCCGCAATTATGGTCGCATAGTGAAGCCCCTCACCCAGCTCCTAAAGAAAAAATCATTCTTCTGGAATGAGGAAGCACAACAGGCCTTTACAGCTCTAAAAAATGCCATTTGTTCCACTCCAGTTTTAGCACTACCTGACTTCACCAAATCTTTTGTAATTGAATGTGATGCTTCGGGTATAGGTATTGGGGCGGTCTTAATGCAGGAAGGGCGACCGTTGGCCTTCACAAGCCAACAACTCAGTGGGAGGAATCTGGGCCAATCTACCTACAAGAAGGAAATGATGGCCATCTTACATGCAGTCGACACCTGGCGACCTTACTTATTGGGGCGACGTTTCCAAATCCACGTAGATCATCAGAGTCTTAAATGTTTTTTGGAGCAATGCCTATCCTCCCCACAACAAAACAAATGGCTAGCCAAAATGCTGGGATATGATTATGAGATCATTTACAAGAAATGGAAATACAATAGTGTAGCAGATGCATTATCTCGCCAATTTGAGGAGGTAAGTACCCTGCTAGCAATTTCCCTCCCCATTCCAGAATGGATTGAAGAAGCTCGCAGGGAATGGTTTTCACACCATGGGCTCTCCCAACTCATTTTTCAATTGCAGGTAGATCCAAATTCCACGAAGGGCTACTCGTGGCAAGATGATATTCTTCGCTACAAGGATAGAGTCATAATATCACCAACATCCACCCTCAAAAGTCGCATTTTGGCAGAATTGCACTCATCTCCCATTGCAAGACATTCGGGCTTCCAGAAGACGTATGCTCGCACCAGAAGATCATTTTTTTGGACAAGCATGAAAAAGGACATCCTTACTTTCATAGCAGAATGCGATGTCTGTCAACGCCACAAAGGGGAAACCGTCAACACACCAAGCACATTACAACCATTGCCCATTCTGGCATCAATTTGGATGGAGGTTTCTATGGATTTCATTACAAGACTTCCAAAGTCAGGGAAAAAGTCAGTCATCATGGTGGTTGTGGACCGATTGTTGAAGTATGCTCATTTCTGCACTCTACCCCACCCGTTTACACCAACTTTGGTTGCTCAACCTTTCATGGATCAAATCTTCAAATTGCATGGCATGCCCACTTCTATTGTGTCTGACCGCGACCCAATCTTCACCAGTAATTTTTGGCAGGAACTCTTCAGAATACAAGGCACTCAACTAAAACTCAGTACTTCCTATCATCCACAAACAAATGGTCAAACCAAAGCCATCAACAAATGTCTAGAAACCTACCTTAGGTGTTTCACTTCAGAAAGGAAACACCTTTGGGTACAATGGCTACCTCTGGCTAAATGGTGGCATAACACCAGCTATCATGCCACCACCAAAATGACTCCCTATGAAGCAGTATATGGTCAAATCCCGCCTTCACCTACTTCGTATCTCAAGGGATGCTCAAAAGTACAAGCAGTGGATCAACTC